>JAODPA010070170.1:0-31659 GCA_025585075.1 Nepenthes mirabilis | reverse complement strand
ATTATGTAAAATTTGATAATTAAATTTGGATAATTATATTTGCTTATATACTAATTTGCGTTAATTTTTTAGGTTAAATTGTAAACCCAAATGGGATCCTGTATATTTAATCTGTCTGAGGTAAGTTTCGTTAGAAATTATCTCCTACAGTGAAACGTATGCCATTTGCTCAAACCGCAAGTGTTGCCTTTCATAGAATTAGGTCGTATGTCATCTATGAGCCACATGCTTATGTTGCAAGCCTTTGTGCCTTGACTGAGGCAACTGCAGATGGGGTGCAAGCTAGTCTCTCAAACAGCTTTTTGGCCTATAAATATGATACCTTAGTTATTTTTGCTAATTTACTTATGGCATCAAAGATGAAAGGTAGAAATAAAATGATAAAGACTGAATAAAAATTGTTTAATTGAATAATTTTTAGTTAAATATTAACAATTTTATTTAAGATAAGCATATTTTAAATTTCTATTCTTCAATCTATTATTGAAAAATCAAAAATATATTTATGCTTGGTTCAAATCCGAGATTCAGATACTAAAGTCCAGCACATGTTATCTTTTGGTACTTTTTTTGGAATTTAGATTGCATGCAAGAGTTATTTAATCATAAAATTTAAGATTATGAAGCCATATGTGTAAATTAATTTTGTTAAGGTGTCCTAAAATTTTTCAAGTTTATTGAAGATGTCATCTTTGTTAAGAATATTTTATATTGACATATTTATAATCAGATCTAACAGGTATTTTAAAAAAATTTTTAAGTATTGATAAAGATCAGCACTTGATATATGCCCGTTATTCGTAAATGTGTCATATCTCGGTATCCACATTTGGCCTATATTTAATAAGTGCACGTACGTATTTTATTTAAAATACTCACACTTGTGTACCCTTAAATCATATGAGTATCATTTATCCAAAATATTAATAAATGATGTGCTTTAGAGTTATACATAAGTGTCGTTTATTCAAAATGCCTACATCTGGTATACACTCAAATTGCATATGAATGCCATTTACCCAATGTACCCATAGTTGATGTGCACTTGAGTGTACACACATGTTGGGGCGTGGACACTTTGCTAAAGCATATGTGCCTAAATTGTGTCTAGTAATGCATATGTGTTGAGGCATTACTTTATTAACGGCTGCGTCTTTTTTACATAATTTATAATATTCTTTATAAATATCTCACTTCTACACATTTATTGAGAGAGGAAAGAAAGTGTGCAAAATGAAAAATGGTTGCATCCCAAAACTCTCCTTAATGAAATGTGAATAGTCACTATTCATTTGAGAAAATCATATATTTACACTTATGATAAACTATCAAAATTTTCTCATTTAACATATTTCTCCAATGTATTGCACACTAGTTCTAACCTGTAAGCCTTCAATAGGGTATTGGTAGAGTGGATATTGGGATCCAATAATATACAAAAATTCTACGGTAAGATTTTTTCTATTGACAAAAAGATCAAGCGGTGTCTGATTTTTTCTATTTGAAACAAATTCAATAAGTCCCATGATAAGGGTCACAAATTGAAAATAAGTCAAGTAAGATTTAGTTCATCTGTATTACTACAATTATAAATTAACTTTCTTAATACATTATTTTCATAAGCTATAGAAGTTTAAAGGGTTTATTTGATAGTTGTTAATTATCGAGTTTTCTCTTCATTACCAAAATTTATATATTATTTTTTACTATATCAGTTTAATTTTTTACAACTAACTGTTTGATGCGTCTCTGGATTCGAATTTCGAACAGATTCGGATCATCCTCTTGTCGTGGCTCCGGCTCCGTTCCCTGGGTTGGATCCTACACACCACTAAATAGAACAAGAGGTCAGCGTATTCGGCGAAAAGTTGTCCCACCGAAAATACTCCAACGCTCAAGTCAGTAAAACAGTCTTCGTAAGAAAGAAACTGAAATTGAGAGAGAGAGAGAGAGAGAGAGAAAGAGTGTTTGATCCAGATGTAAAAGTGACATGAGGTCTTCTTGGATCTGGAAGGTGAGAAGGCAGTAAACGGCTGTGAGGGCTCGCTTGTTGTCTTAGGATTTTTTGGAGAATGAAGGTGGCAGAGAAGGCAGATTTCTCAGAGCACTCAATCGTATGCAGTTGGATGCGTTGAAGAAAACGTCAATGAAAGCATGCCCTGAATGATGATTCAATGGCTTCTTTTGTAGCTGAGAGGACGATCCTCCTTCTTTGGAAGGAGCGATTGCCTTTCTGATCTGCTGGCTGGCCTGCCTTCTGGAGCAGATGCCAGTTGCCATGCTGATCGTGATTATTCCCTTATGAGGCGGCCAATAACTTTTCAAACCGGGTGCTTTCCTTCCGCGCATGTTACCGTTGGAAAGCCTGGGCTGGCAAGGATTTGGAGAAAATCTGGTGCCTTCCTTATATGGCAGGCACCAATATTGCCAGTGTCCCTTTCGATGCCTGCTGAGATCGTGAAATATCCTTGGAAAATCGTTGTTGGCCTTTTGATGATTTGTGGGCTTAAACGGGTCAGGCCCGTTACTGTAGAAGGGCTTCTTGGGGCCTAACGTGCAAAACACGGACGGTCAACGTTTGAGTTGACCAGCAGCGTGCGTGTTGGCCACCCTCATGGAGGATGTCAGTTATTAGCCGCCTGATGGGTCATGGGCCTGAGTAAGTCAGGCCCATTACTGTAGTAAAGCCCCTTTGGGCCCAAAGCGCGTAAGACTGACGGTCAATATTTGAGAGTTGACCATCTGTTTGAGAGTTGCCCGCCAGTTTGAGAGTTGGCCGCCCGGACGGTCAACGCCAATGTTGATCGTCCTGGTCTTTCTAGCTTTTGGGCCTATTTTTTAATTGGACCGTTAGGGTGTTGACCGCCGTTTTGGGCCTTTGTTAACTTTCTGAGTCCAGCCCATTTCTGGTATATCCATCACTAGCCCCCCATGCTGGTGGCCAGAAGTCTAGCTTCTAGTATATTCATGATGGGATGCCTTTCCTTGCTTTGAGGATCTCGTGGAAATTCGTAAAAATCATGAGGGAGAGTTTGACCAAAATTGTTGACCGTCCCGATCAATTTCGAAGCGCCAGAATTATTGACCGTCTTGGTCAATTCCGGAGCGCCAGAATTATTGACCGTCCTGGTCAATTCCGGAGCACCAGAATTCTTGACCCTCTTGGCCAATTCTGGAAGCGTTTTCTGCCAGCCTTTGGCCGGTTTACAGCGTAGAAAGTGACACATGTCTCCCATTGGTTGGATAGAGATCCTGGCCATTAATGTACCAGAGATCCGTCCTTTTGCAGGGTCAAGTAGGGAGGTGACACGTGGCGGGTCTGACGGCGTCATTAATGAGGGGTTTCACGCTTGGCGCTTAAGTTTTCCTTCCATATTTTTGAAATCATTTATGTCTTCAGCCCGTCGTCTTCTTCTTTCTCGTTTCTCAGACAGACCTTTCTAACGAACCCTAACTTTTACTCGTTCATGGCTTCTGTGGCAGACTTCTCGTTCGTCTTGAGGGAAAACGATATTAAGGCACTGTGCGTTAAATTAAATATTCCCAAGGAGATGGCTTGGAGAATTCCGGACAAGGACGACAAGGCTTTTACCCCACCGGAGGGGTACATTACCGTCTACGAGGCCCATCTGAGGAGCGGCATCCGCCTGCCGTTGCCGGAGGAGTTAGAGTCGATCACGAAGGCTCGGCGGATTCCCATTACTCAGCTCCACACTAATGCTGTAAGGTATCTCTGTACTCTATGTATTTTTGCTCGAAAGCTTGGCCAGAAGTTTAGGATGACTGGCGTTAGGGTTGTATTCAAATTGATCCATGGGGGTGAGTGGGTATCGCTCACTCCCCGTATCGGAATAAAAATTAGTACGGCCATCCACGATTCGTTAAATAACCGGAAAAATCAGTTCTTCTTCGTGAATGTGGGGGAGAAGTGGCCTCTTGTAAGGAGCTGGGCGAGATTCCGGAGGTGTACTTTGGTACGCCATCTACGGCGGATTGTGCCGCCTACGCATGGCTAACCAAGGCCATATAGGCCAATCCTAATGAGTTTAAGAGGGACTTCTTGGTCTCCCAGGCGGAGACCAAGAAGGTCCAATGGGGGCCGCCATCACCGGTTCAGAAGCCACGCCCTCCGGTTATGATGATGAACCCTGAGGACTCAAGGGGTGTAATCATCCGCTCAAGGCGCCCGGAGGATGAGGTTACTGAGAGGGTAATTGGGATGCCCTCCTCATCTTCATCTCAAATTGATTATGTGGCTGCCGGGATCTGCGGAGGATCCGGCTGTACTGCTGGAGCGGGGAGTTTCATGGAAGACAGGCCGGCGGAGGCTAGAGGAGTCAACAGCCTGCGATGAGGGTGGTCCCAAGCGCTGCCTGGATGGAGTCTGCGGAGGAGCCAGCTTGAGACATGGCTGAGGGCTCGCAAGTTTTTATTGTGGAGCCATCGACAAGAGTGGGTCCTTCAGCAGCCACCCCAGGGACAGTTAAGGGGAAGATGCCTGCTACGGCTACCCCAAAGGCTGCGAGAGAGAAGTCTGCCGCCGCCGCTGATGATGATGATGAGCTTCTGGACCGCATCTTGGATGAGGCAGCAGCGTGCCCGGCACGAGAGGGTGTTCCTGGCTCGTCATCTCCTGGTCCACCGCCAACTGGTCCACCGCCAGATGGGCCAGGTCTGGAGTCCAGGCCCGTGAGGCCCTGGAAGAATATTTACAAGGTATGATTCCTGCAATTGCCTCCTTGCACTTCTTTCTTCCTTATATTTATGACTTACGTTTTGCTTTTGTCTTATACAGTCAAGAAGGTTGATCTCAGCTTTCTCCCAGAAAGTGGAGCAACGGGATCGTATCATTGCAAACTGGGAGGCTGAGATCGCCTGGTTGGAGGCCAAGTTGGCTGCCTCAGGACGGGAGCCCCGTGAGCAGACCGCTGCTCCTGAGGCAGTTATGGCGAGCATGGAGGCAGAGAATGCTGAGTTGAAGGCCGAGGTCGCTCGCTTGAAGGAGGATCGACTTAAGGTGAGCAATAAACGCCTTGCAGATAGAGCGGCAGCCTCAGAGAACGAGTTGGCCACTCGGATCAGCCTCCATGAGATCGGGGGCGCACTGCACACCCGGCTGTTGGAGGGATTCAATATTGGATGGCGTGTTGCACGGTTAATCGATCCTGGCTTACCAATAGAGCTTATTAATCAGAGTAACCGCACAGCGCAACGTAAGGAAGACTTGGTGGGAGAGCCCCAAGACAGCCATGGTGGTCCGCCGCCTTTATAGCATTTTGCATTTTTGGGACTTATGTAAAATGTAATACACTTTTTGAGCAATAAAATGAAAATTCCTTTCAATTTGGTGTCCATTGTTTTTATTGCTTTTTGTGTTTGTGTGGATCATTGCATTAGGCGGCCAACCTGGTTGGCCGGCGACCGTTGCTTGGTTGCCTAAGGAGCTAAGTCCCTAGGCTTGGCAGGTGGTTGCGTTAACCAGCCTTGCGGTGCTGTCCAAGTGGTAACTTGGGCAGTCAGCATTGGAGAAGGAACGCTTCTCGTCACTGTTCGATCACGCTACCCTTTCGTTGAGAAGGTTATTGCGTGGGGCAGCCAACCTGGTTGGCTGGCTGCCTAAGGAATAAGATCCTTAGGCTGGGTAGGCGGTTGTGTTAACCAGCCTGGTGGCGGCGTGCAAGTGATGACTCAGGCAGCCAATGTTGGAGAAGAAATGTTTCTCCCTTCGACCGTCGTTGACTGACGTTGCTGCTCCCCGAGAGGAGGTCATCACGTGTGCCATATTTGCCCCCTAAGGTTTTTAGACCGCTATCGGGCCACTTGGATGACCAAAGTTTAGTACGACCGCTATTGAGCTGCTCGGATGACCGAGGTTTCAGACCGCTTATGGGCCACTTGGATGAACAAGGTTTCAGATCGCTCATGGGCCACCTAGATGACTAGGGTTTTAGACCGCTCATGGGCCACCTAAATGACCAGGGTTTCAGACCGCTCATGGGCCACCTAGATGACTAGGGTTTCAGACCGCTTATGAGCCACCTGGATGACCAGTGTTTCAGACCACTTCTGGGCCACCTGGATGACCAGGATTTAACGAGAGGGTGAAGACCCTCCCGACTTAGGGGCAGTCTAGGTCGGGTAAACGTGCAGGGCAAACGCAGTTCATATGTATGCACATAAAGCCTAGGATTCTATATGCTAAGTAAACTCCTTATTTTGCCAAATTAAAACAAGCATGCGAATGAATGTACACAAGTGGATGAGTGCGTACCTGAGTTCCCTATTGGAAGTATCGCTTGAGGTGGGTTGCGTTCCACGTTCGTGGGACCAACTTCCCGTTCTAGTTTTGGAATTTGTATGCTCCATTTCGAAGGACGGCGGAGATAAGGAAAGGTCCCTCCAAGTTGGGAGAGAGCTTGTTACGGCCAGCCAGCTTGCCTGTGGCCTCGACGCCCCATAAGACCAAGTCCCCAACGTCAAACTGCCAGGCTTTCACCTTTTTATTGTAGTACCGGATAACTCGGTGTTGGTACGCTACTGTCCGTATTCTGGCGGCATCATGGGCTTCCTCTAGCTGGTCTAAATGCTCCCTGATTTTTTGAGAGTTGGTCTGTGAGTCGAAAGACTTCACCCTGAGACTTGGAAGCTCGATTTTGACCGAGATCACCGCTTCAGTCCTGTAACCGAGGCTGAAGGGTGTCTCGCACGTTGGTTCCTTCGGGGTTGTTCGATAAGACCAAAGAACGGAATGGACCTCGTCAACCGAGGAGCCTCCAGCGTCCTCCAGCTTAGTCTTTAACCCGTAGAGTAGCGTACGGTTTGTGACCTCCACCTACCCGTTGGCTTGGGGGTATGCCACCGAAGTGTGGACCAACTTGATGCCAAGCCTGGTGCAATACTTAGTGAAGTGGTTCCCCAAAAATTGGGTCCCATTGTCGGTCACTACGACCTCTGGGACGCCAAGCCTGCAGACAATGCTCTGACAAAGAAATTTCAGCGCATTGTGTTCCGTGATTTTCGCCAGAGGGACTGCCTCGACCCACTTGGTGAAGTAGTCGATGCCCGCGATGATGAACTTTCTTTGCCCCGTGGCAATGGGAAATGGGCCGAGAATATCGAGCCCCCATTGCGTGAAGGGCCACGGAGCCTGAAGTGACTTTAGGTCAGCGGACGGCTGGTGGTGAAGGTTGCCGTGAAGTTGGCAACTTTCACATATCTTTACAAACTCAAGCGCGTCCTTTTTCATTGATGGCCAATAATAGCCCTGCCTCATGATCTTGAAGGCCAGGTTTTTTTTGCCTACGTGTGATCCACAGATCCCGAGGTGAACTTCACCCAGCGCATAGTCGGCCTCCTCGGGAGATAGACAGCGGAGGTACGGAGTCAAGTACCCGTGACGATACAGCCACCCCTCGACTACTGCATACCAGTCAGCTGTCTTTTTAATTCGCTTGGCCTTTTCGGCTTCCTCTGGGAGTGATCCGTCAGCCAAGTATTTAAGGTAGGGCGTCATCCAGTTTTTCGTCTCGAAAATCTGCATTGCCTCCTATTTTTCTATACTGGGAGTGCTCAAAACCTCCCTCATGTCCCTCCAGTACTGCTCTGGGTTTTCGACGGCGGCGACTCTAGCCAACCGGTCTGCCTTCTAGTTTTCAGCTCGAGAGACGTGAACCAGGGTCAGTCTGTCGAAGCCCTGGACGGCCTCCTTTGCCTTAGCCAGGTACTTGGTCAAGGGAGTGTTGTTTGCCTCAAAGCCCCCGTTAACCTGGTTGACGATTAGTTCGGAGTCGCTGTAAACCGCCAACCTCTTGGCGGAGTACTCCTTTGCTGATCGTAAGCCGACTAGCAGGGCTTTGTATTCGACGACGTTGTTGGTTGTCGGGAAGTCCAGTTTGAGGGAATACTTAACCTCAAATCCATCAGGGGTCATAAGGACCACCCCTACTCCGCTGCCACCATCCGTGGATGATCTGTCCACGTGGAGTGTCCATTCTGAAACTTCATCTGGCTACTCCGCGTTTTCTGCGAGTTATTCCTCGTGGATTGGGGTCGTGGTCTCGACAATAAAATCAGCCAGAGCCTGCGCTTTTATGGCAGGTCTTGGCCTGAATTCGATGTCGAACTTACCCAATTCGATAGCCCACTTCACCAGTCGTCCCGAAACGTCTGGTTTCTGGAGTATGCCTTTCAGTGGCTGGTTAGTGAGGACCACTATGCGATGCGCCTGAAAGTATGGCCTTAATTTTTGCACTGCGAAGATAAGTGCCAGGGCCATTTTTTCAGCGCGCGGATAGCGCGTTTTTGAGCCAGTCAATGTTTTGCTTACATAATAGACCGGCTGCGGGGTATCAAATTCCTGACGCACGAGGACGGAGTTGAGGGACACTTCGGATACCGCCAGGTAAAGGAACAGATCCTCTCCGCCCTTTGGTGATGCTAGCAATGGTGGGCTGGCCAGATACTGTTTCAATTCATTGAAGGCTATTTGGCAGTCAGCCGTCCACTGGAATCCGTTGGATTTTGTCCCTCTCAGGACTTTAAAGAAGGGCTGGTACTTGTCGCCGGACTTCACGAGGAAGCGGGACAAAGCTGCCAGCCGCCCAGTCAATCGCTGGACGTTCTTGATGCTCCGCAGGGGAGCCATGTCAGCGAGGGCCTTGATCTTTTCTAGGTTTGCCTTGATCCCACTCTGGGAGACGATGAAACCCAAGAACTTCCCGGAGGCCACCCCGAAGACACACTTAGCTGGATTCAGTTTTATTTGGTGCTGGCGGAGCACCTCAAATGACTCTTCCAGGTCACGTATGCGGTCGCCAATGACTCTGCTCTTGACGAGCATGTCGTCGACGTAGACCTCCATGTTGCGACCAATCTGCTTTTCGAACATCTTGTTGACCAGTCGCTGGTAAGTTTCTCCAGCGTTTTTCAGTCCAAAGGGCATTACTTTGTAGCAGTAGGTCCCCTGATCTGTCATGAATGATATATGTTCTTCGTCCTCCGGACTCATTCGAATCTGGTTATAACCCGAATAGGCGTCCATGAAGTTGAGCTGCTCATGTCCAGCCATGGAGTCAACCAGAAGGTCAATCTTGGGCAAGGAAAAACTGTCTTTCGGGCAGGCCTTATTAACGTCGGTAAAATCGACGCACATTTACCATTTTTCATTACTCTTTTTAACCAGGACGACGTTTGAAAGCCAATTTGGGTACTGGACTTTTCTAATAAACCCAGCGTCCAGTAGCTTTTTTACCTCCTCTCGGATGGCGATCAGCTTTTCTGTGGAGTGGTTTCTCCACCTCTGCCTAACCGGCTTCCAGCCAGGATCAAGGCCCAGCTTGTGGACTATCACCTTAGCCAAAATCCCGGGCATGTCTGCGGGAGTCCACGCGAACATATCGGTGTTCCGTTGCAAGAACGCAATCAGTTCAGCGCGCCGTGTGCCAATGAGTGAGCCGCCAATCTACACACACTTCTTCGGTTCCTTCGGGTTTAGTGGGACTAGATCTGTGGCTTCACCAGACTGCACTTGTTGCAGGGTGGTCTCGTCTCAATGATTGAGCTCTCTCACCATGTCAGGACTGCCGCTAGGGGCAATCTGGGACATGTAGTATGTCCGCCCGATTATTTGGTCGCCCAACACCTCTCCCACACCGTAAGGTGTCGGAAACTTCATTTTGAGGTGTGGAATTAAGGTGACCGCCCCCAAACGCTGTTAGGCACGGCCTGCCTAGTATCGCGTTGTAAACGGAGGGCAGGTCAACCACCAGAAAGGTAAGTGTGCGACTTACTGTCTTTGGATACGTCCCTAAGGTAACTTCCAGTTGAATAGTCCCCTGAACGGGCACTGGTTCGTTATCGAGGCAGTATAATGAGCTCTCGGCCGGTTTTAGTTGGTTCTTTTTAAGGCCTAACTTAAAGAAGACATCCAAGTAAAGTAAATCTTTAGAACTTCCATTATTGATAAAGACTCGTTTCAACTGGTAGTTCGAGCTGTCATCTTGAACGAGTGCTAATATGACAAGGGGGTTAGCATGGGGGACATTACATGAGTTGAATCACTATCACTGAAGCTAATCGTATTGTCTACTAGGCGATGCTTCTTCCTCCCAGTCTGCTGCTCCTTACTGTCCGCCGGGCTCTTGGCAGGTCGGGTGGTGACCATGTTAACCACCCCCGCTGTAATCCTGTTCCGGGGTGGAGTCTACTCCTGCCCCTCTTCATCAGCTGCTCCTGAGCTCTATCCCGGGCCTCTAACGAACTTCGTGAGGTGGTCTCTACGAACAAGATCTTCGATTTCCCTTTACAATTTCTTGCAGTCCCCAGTCAAATGGCCAGCAGAACGATGGAAATCGCAGTACTTCGACTGGTTTCCAGAGTCTTTCCTCAACAGTTTGGGCCACTTCAGAAACTTTTCACCACGGATCTACATAAGGACCTTGGCGCGCGTGTCTTTCAGAGGTGTAAAACAGGTGGGCCCATAGTCTTTGCGTTCTGGGGGCCCAGTCCGGCGCTGCTTCTGGCGGGAGTGTTCTCTGCCACTGTACTTTCTCTTTCCCTCACCAGGGAACGACCGAGGCTGATCCGCCCGTTCCGGGTGTTTTGCCCCGTTGGCCTCCTCTGCCTCAACGTAGGCCCTGGTGATGGATTTCGTCTCGTGGAAGGTTTGTGAATTTTTGTGGGCAAGGTGCTTGAAAAAGTCACCGTAAGTAAGCGCAGAGATGAAACTGCCCAGCTTCATCTCCACTGTGATCCTGGGGATCCTTCTGGCCTCCGCCACGAAGCGATCCAGAAAACGCCGTGGGTTTTCTCCCGGTTTTTGCTTTATGTGGGAGAGGTGTCATGGCTGTTTCTCTTCCCGTCGGCTTGAAGCGTACTGAGCCAGGAAGAGGTCCGTGAGCTCACGGAAACTGCTGATGATGCCTGAAGGGAGGTGATGGAACCAGATTCGAGCGTCTCCCTTCAGTGTGAGTGGAAAGTAGCGGCACATCGTTGAGTCTTCTAACCCTTGTAGACTCAGATGGGTGCGAAAGTGATCCAAGTGGTCAACCGGATTACTGCCCCCATCATATAAGTCAAGGGATGTCATCTTGAACTTTGACGGCAGTGGACGGCTTAGGATCTCCGCAGTGAAAGGAGATCGGTCCAAGTCGATGGCGCGCTCCTCCTCTTGGAACACACGGTTCCAGATCTTGTCCACCCGCGGATCGGTGCGAGCGACGTTTGCTGATCGTTTGGAGTTAAGGAAATTCCTTAACTCTGTCTTGTCCCCGGCGGGTTCAGCAGCTAGTTGACTGCTGCCTCCAGTGGATCGGGCAGTCATGGAGGCTCGCTCCTGGACTGCGTAGTGGTCCTCTGCCCGAGAGTATCGGAGATTTCTTCTTTCTGGGCTCTCTGGCAGAGACGTACTCCCGGAGCGTTCCATAGGCCTGTTCTAACCAGGAACGTGGGAGGACGCTGGAGCCGAATTGTCTTCGTCTTTGGCAGGCCTTTTGGCCGGCTTCTTCTTCCTCTGGTCACCCCTTTTGGTGGATGGTGTTGGGACGGCTGCTGGAGGGGCAGCCTGCAGTCGTAGCTCATTTTGAGCGCAAAGTAACTGGAGCAGGCGATTGTTGTCTTGCATCTGCTCCACCAGTAGTTAAAAGTAAGGCGGTGGAGCTCCGCCCGTGGCCCCGTTGACCATGGCACCAGCAGCGTGGTCTTGGTCGGGGTTAGCAGCATCTCTAGTTGGGTCGCTAGCTTGGGCTCTCGTGTTCACCATTGTAGAATCAGAAGGTGACAGAGAGAGAGAGTTTGTGCAGATTTTGGGGTTGTCTTTTGTAAGCGCTTCCAACAGATGGCACCAATGATGCGTCTTTGGATCCGGACTTCGAACAGATTCGGATGATCCTCTTGTCGTGGCTCCGACTCCGGCTCCGGCTCCGTTCCCTGAGTTGGATACTGCACACCACTAAACAGAACAAGTGGTCAGCGTGTTCGACGAAAAGTTGTCCCACCGAAAATACTCCGACGCTCAAGTCAGTAAAACAGTCTTCGTAATAAAGAAACTGAAATTGAGAGAGAGAGAGAGAGAAAGAGAAAGAGTGTTTGATCCAGATATAAGAGTGACGTGAGATCTTCTTGGATCTGGAAGGTGGGAAGGCAGTAAACGGCCGTGAGGGCTCGCTTGTTGCCTTAGGGATTAAACGGGCCAGGCCCGTTACTGTAGAAGGGCTTCTTGGGGCCCAACGTGCAAAACACGGACGGTCAACGTTCGAGTTGACCGGCAGCGTGTGTGTTAGACACTCTCATGGAGGATGTCAGTTATTAGCCGCCTGATGGGCCATGAACCTAAGTAAGCTAGGCTCATTACTGTAGTAAAGCCCCTTTGGGCCCAAGGCGCGTAAGGCGGACAGTCAACGCTTGAGAGTTGACCGTCCGTTTGAGAGTTGCCCGCCTGTTTAAGGGTTGGCCGCCCGGACGGTCAACGCCAATGTTGACCGTCCTGAACTTTCTAGCTTTTGGGCCTATTTTCCAATTGGGCCATTAGGGTGTTGACCGCCGTCTTGAGCCTTTGTTGACTTTCTGAGTCCAGCCCATTTCTGGTATACCCATTACTGTTAATATTTATTTTAATTTTATATCTAGTTGTGAATATGGTTTAATACATTATATATTCAAGTATATTTGCTTCAATAAGTTAAAATGATCGAAAGTATTCAAAATGAGGGACCTCCTAATCTTTTTCAATTAAAATCAAAGACTAACTTCAATCCTCAACCCATAATTAGATGTATACTAGTAAGTTCTTATTTGTTCTTTTCTATTTCGATGGGAGAATTATGCTTATTGAAGGTCTACACCAAAGCTTTTCTAAAATTAATAAATGAACGGGTTTTGGGGGGCATTCAATCGGGATATACACCACTCGAGAGCAAGACAAACAACAAAACCAAAGTCCTGTAAATATGGAATAAACAAAAACTAGATGCATGCAATTAGAACAATAAAGAAATATATGCTATTTTCATGGCTATTTTCTTGAAAGTATTTAAATGTATCTCTGTAAGATACTGGTTCTAAAAATATAGTAATTAGGAGTAATCAAATTAATATAAATGAATCAATGTTAAAGGTTATTGGGAAAATTAGATTAAAAAGCCCAAAGACCCGGAATTGATAAAATCGGGAACCGGCATTGTAATCATTAAAAAGTTAATCTGTAAATGACATTTGAATTTTAAATTATAATAATCGCGATATATTAAGCTAATATAATCAAAATTAGGGTCCAAAGATGTAAAAATTCGGATTAGAAGGGTCGAAATAGGTCCAAGATGCTGCATACACGTTGCAGGCTTGATGCAAGCTTGACCCGCGCCCGACGTGCAACCCAAGCGCAAAAAAAAAGAATGCCACGCACGAGACGCGCTCCATGAGAACTCGAGTATAGCCCTTTAGGTGTACTGGCGCTCGACCAATACTCAAGCACCTCTTGAGAGCTAATCCATGTATAAAAACGCATTTGGATTTATTACCGTTATTTTCACGCAATTCTAAGTGAGAGAAGTTGTAGATCGGGTCAAGGCAAGTATACCCATACCCTCCTCTTTTATTTCTTTGCACTTTTGTTCCATTTTTTTAGGTATCGTCGTTCGATACTCGATTAAATTTATATTTTGTGTTACCCATGATTTGAGCATTCATATATGTTGATTTCATATCCGATTTCTTAATTTTGACTGATTTTCAAACGTAGAACCCTAACCCCGTGCCCGGAACGATTTTACTAATTATTTTTAAGATTTTTGCATAAATTGACTTTAGAATATGGACACCCATGCCTTGAACATACTAATTTATCAATTGGGTGCCTGATTTGATAGTTTTATATGGGATTATACTCATCGAAAATCCTAACTCGCGCTCCCTTTGACTTTACCTAAATTGATTGTAATTTGATGGGTACACTAGTAATGGGCTAACCCAATAAGGAGAAACAGCCCAAAACCACAACGGCCCATTTGCGCCTGGACGGTCAATACCCACCGTTAGCCAGACGAAAGGTTAAGTGAGCCAGGAGAAGTTCCAAGAGTAGGACAGACAACTTGCTCTTGAGACAGTCAACACTTCTATTAACCGGAAGCTTGACCAGTTGAAAACCAGGCTTCATGCAACCCAGGCCCTATTTGGCCAACACGTTCATCTTCGACCAGCAACGGTTCTCTCCCCTGATTTAGCTATCCCCACAGAAGGTAATCAATTGTAACGGCCATCAGCAGATTCGACGCGCATCCCTGAAGGAAAGCGCCAAAAATCCTCTTCCCGTCTGTAGAAAAGCCTAACAGTTACAAAATATAGAAGGAAAATAATTAAGGAAACGGCCATTACTACCATAAAAGCTCCATGCCAAAAAAGGTAATGACCCCAACAGAGCGGGAGGATCAAACCTTTCTGCATTAGAAAAGCCGCCCAACATAGTGACTATAAAAGGCCATAAAGTCCTCACTCCAAGGCATGCTCTCATTGGCCAAAAAAATGCTCCCAATTGCCCACAACAGCTCTCCACTGCAAAGCTTACATGCTTTCAAAATACTGATGCTCTCTCCCTCTTTGCCACTACGTTCCTAACGAACACAGTGCTTAGAGCCGATGTGTCACACGAGCCACCCAAGCTCCTCCAAACGGGAGCATTCTAATAACACAAACATCTCAGCATTCTCCTTACATCTTTTACTTTCACCTTCTTTATTTAAAGGCTATTTACTGATTTGATCGTCAGAGAATTTTCAGTGGGACAACCTCCCACTGTCACCTGACCTCTTGTTCGTAGTTGTAGTATGTAGAATCCAGACTCGGTAAACGGAGCTGGACTCAGACGAATGACTTCACCCAAATCTGTTCGACGCTTGGATCCCGAATGCATCATTGGCGCCGTCTGTAGGAAGCTTACAAAAGAAAACCGCTTTTCTCCATAATCTCCCTTAGTTTCACCTTCCATTAGCCAGAATGGTGAACACCAGAGCATAGGCTAGCGAGCCTGCTAGAGAGGTGACCTCACCCAACCAAAACCATGCCGCCGGCAATCAGGTCAACGGGGTGCCAGCACCCTTCTTCCAGAACCTGGCGGAGCACATAAGCAGTATGAATAGAATGCTCCAAATGCACTACGCGCACCAGGAGAACGTTCAGCGGGGAGCTCCGCGCGCTACATTCCCTACTCCGACGTCCACGAAAGGAGGCCCGAAGAAGAAAAAACCGGCCAAGAAGACCAAGAGGCCGGCCAATACTAGGGTTCCGGAGGCCTCACACGCCTAAAGCCATCTAGGGCTTGAAAGACAATTGGGCAGCACGACTCTAGAGGAAAGTCCAGACTAGAGGAATCCCCGATACTCTCAGACGAAGAACAAGCATCATGCATAAGAGGGAGCCTCCAGGATCGTCAGATCCACCGATGGCAGTAATCAGCCGGCTACTCGCCACATCAGAGAGTCGACGGAGTTAAGAACTTACCTTAATTCTAAAAGATCTGGCAGTGCCACCCAGACAGATCGAGGGTGGAAAAGATCTTGAACCGTGTGTTCAAGGAGGGTGAACACGCTATAGATCTCGACATATCTCCCTTCACGACAGAGATCTTAAACCGTTCCATGCCAACCAAGTTCAAGATGCCAACTCTTGACTCTTACGAGGGGAGTGCTGATCCCATGGATCACCTCACTTATTTTCGCACCCATTTGAGTCTATAAGAGTTGTCATGTGCCGTTGTTTCCCTCTTATGCGGAAAGGAGAGGCCCACATCCGGTTCCACCATCTCCTATCAGGTTCGATTCGGAGCTTCCGAGAGCTCACTGACTTCTTCTTGGCACAATACACCTCCAACCACTGGGAGGAGAAGTAGTCTTGGCATTTCTCCCATATCAAGCAGAAGTAGGGAGAGAATTCGCAAAAATTTCTGAATTGCTTTGTAGTGGAGGCAAAAAGAATCCCCAGTCTCACAGAAGAGATGAAATTTGGCAATTTCATTTCTACCTTAACGAATGGGGATTTCTTTAGACACCTGGCGCATAAGAATTCATAGACCTTTCGGGAGGTAGAATCTATCACCAAAGCCAACGCATCAGCAGAAAAGCCCAGCGATGGTAAGCAACCCGAGCGGACCGAACAACCTCATTCTTTTCTAACTGTGAAAAAAAAGAAGCACAACGACAGTGATCACTTCCACCAAAAGTAGCACAAGATCGAAGTGCCAGCACGAAGGGATTACGGCCGATCAACCTAACATCCCTGATTGATACACGCTCCAACGTCCTCATATAGATCCATGGAGAGAAGTTCCTTAAGTATCCAAAACCACTTAAGAAAGCGGAAGAAGGAAATCCTGCCAAGTACTGCGATTTCCATTGATCTCTTGGACACACCATGGAATATTGCAAGATGCTATAGTGGGAGATTGAGGAGATCATTTGAAGGGGCCACCTCATCAGGTTTGTCAGGAACCCTAGGCAAAACTCTGGTGCCTCAGGCGGGGAAGGACCAAAGCCTTCCCTATCACAAAACTGGGTCATCGCTGGAATGGTCAATATGATCACAACCATGTCGGCCAAAACCCTAGTGGATCATAAAAAGTAGTAGGCTGAGCGAAAGAAACAGTGCACTAAAAAACAATGTCACTAGCTTTAGCGATAATGACATGAGGCATGTAATCTCCCCCCATGCAGATCCCCTTGTTGTATCCGCGTTCATTTTGGATGGTAGCGTTGACTACCAACTGAAACGAACATTCATAGATAATGAAAGTTCCCGCGATTTACTTTACCTTGATACGTTTTTTACACTGGGTTTAAAAAAGAGTCAGTTGAAACCTGCCGATAGCCCACTCTATGTCCTTGACAACGAGCCAGTGGCCGTTCAAGGAATGATCCAGTTGGAGGTCACCCTGGACATGCACCCAAGAATGGCGAGTTGAACACTGACCTTCTTAATCGTCGACCTGCCTTCCATATACAACACTATATTGGGCCGCCCGTGCCTAACAACGTTTGGAGCAATCACTTTAATACCACATCTCAAGATAATATTTCCAACAGCTTATGGTATTGGTGAAGTATTGGGCGACCAAATCACTGGGCGAACAAGTTACATGTCCCATGTCACACCAAGTGACAGCACCAAGGTGACAGGAGAACTTGACCCTCGAGATGAAGCAACTCTACAGCAAGCGTAGTCTGGTGAGGCTACCGATCTAATCCCACTGAATTTGGAGGACCCGGAGAGGTGCGTGCAAATCGAAAGCTCGCTCATCAGGACACTGCGCAATGAGCTAATCGCATTCTTACAATAGAACGCTGACATCTTCGCATGGACCTCCGCTGACATGCCTGGGATTTCGACCTGAGTAATGGTCAACAAGTTGGGCTACGATCCCGACCGTAAGGCCATCAAGTAGAAGTAGAGAAATCACTCCATGGAGAAGCTAATCGCCATCCGAGAGAAGGTAAAGAAGCTGCTGGACGCTGGCTTCACCAGGGAAGTCCAGTACCCGGATTGGCTCTCCAACATCGTTCTAGTAAAGAAAAGTAACAGGAAATGACAAATATACGTGGACTTCACTGACGTTAATAAAGCCTAACCGAAACATAGCTTCCATTTACCCAGGATCGACCTGTTGGTGGACTCAATATCCGGACACGAGCTACTGAGTTTCATGGACGCATACTCGGATTACAATCAGATCTGGATGAGTCCAGAGGATGAGAAGCACACATCGTTTATGACAGACTAAGGTATCCACTACTATAAGGTCATGTCATTTGGTCTAAAGAACGCGGGTGCCACATATCAAAGGCATGTAAATAAGATGTTTGAGAAACAGATCGGCCGTAATATGGTGGTGTACGTCGACAACATGCTTGTCAGGAGCAAGACCACCAATAACCATATTTACGACCTGGCTGAGTTCTTCGAGGTGCTCCGCGTGCATCACATGAAATTGAATTCCTCTAAGTGCATCTTCGGAGCATCCTCAAGGAAGTTTTTAGGTTTTATTGTCTCTCAACGAGGGATTGAGGCCAACCCCAAGAAGATCAAGGCCCTCACGGACATGACTCCACCATGGAATATCAAAGATATCCAGAGGCTAACCAGATAACAAGTAGCCTTCTCCCTCTTCTTGGCCAAGTTAGGGGACAAGTACAAGCTTTTCTTTAAGGCTCTAAGGGGTTCTAAAGCTAACGGATTCTAATGGACAATAGAATGCCAGGCAGCCTTTAACGAATTGAAGTTGTACCTTGCCAGTCTACCATTGCTGACGTTGCCTAGGGGTGGAGAGGAGCTATATCTCTACCTGACAGTATTGGAGGTTGCCCCTAACTCTGTCCTCGTACACCAGGACTTTTACTCTGAATGGTCGATCTACTATGTGAGCAAAACGCTGACCGACCCAAAGATGTGCTATCCGCGCACAGAGAAATTAGCCTTGGCACTTGTCTTCTCCGCCCGAAAACTAAAACCTTACTTCCAAACTCATCGCATAGTCGTTCTGACCGACTAGCTACTAAAGAACATACTCTAGAAACCCGACATTTCTGGATGGTTGGTTAAACGGGCTGTCGAGTTAGGAGAATTTGATATTAAATTTTGGCTTAGACCAACCATCAAAGGGTAGGCTTTGACCGACTTCATCGTCGAGACCACGACACCAATCTCTGATGAACAGTCCACTGAGGATGCAGGACTATACGGGGAAGAGCCAAAATAGGTTCTTAATATGGACGGATCATCTATGGACTCAGGCAACGGTGCTAGAGTGGTCTTGAGGACTCCAGACTGGTCTGAGGTAAAGTACTCCCACAAACTCGATTTCTCGACCACCAACAACGTTATTGAATACGAAACCCACCCTATTAGCCCGTCTAAGGCTAGCAAAAGAGTGCTCCACCAAACGGTTGACCGTCCACAGTGACTCTGAGCTGGTCGTTAACCAAGTAAACAAAAATTTTGTGGTGTGCAACCCTCACTTAGCCAGATACTTAGCTAAGGCACAGGACGCCATCCGAAGGTTTGATAGGCTAAAGCTAGTCCACGTCCTCAGAACTAAAAACTAGAAGGCCGACTAGCTTGCCAGGGCAGCGGCAGCTGAAAATCCAAAATAGTACTCGAAGGAATGCGGGAGGTCTTGAGCACCCCTAGCACGGAGGAACAGGAAACAATGCAAATCTCTAACACGGAAAGCTGAATGATGCCCTACCAGCGATACCTTGCAGATAGAGCACAATCAGACAACGTGGACGAAGCCAAACGGATCAAGAAGACGGCCGACTGGTACACCATAGTCGATGGACGCCTATATCTCCGTAACTACTCGACTCCGTACCTCCAGTGCTTAACTCCTAAGGAGGCAAACTACACCTTGAACAAAATCTACCCGGTGATCTGCGGATCACACATCGGTGGAAAAAATCTAACATTCAAAATCATGCGTTAGGGATATTACTGGCTGACAATGAAAAAGGACACCCTCGACTTCATGAAGAAGTGTGAAAATTATGAGATCCATGGTAATCTTCACCATCAACCGCTCGTCGAATTGAGATCTCTTCAAGCCCCCTGTCCTTTCACGCAATAGGGGATCGATATCCTTGATCCATTTCCCATTGCGACGGGGCAAAGAAAGTTTATCATTGCGGGTATCGACTACTTCACCAAATAGGTGGAAGCCGCCCCGCTGGCCAAGATCGCCGAGCACAACGCTTTAGAAATCATCCGTCAGAGCATAGTCAGCAGGTTTGGTATTACCGAGGTCATTGTAACTGACAACGAAATCCAATTCTCCAGGAAACGCTTCACCAAATATTACACCAGTTTAGGCATAAGATTGGTTCACACTTTGGTGGCGCACCTGCAAGCCAATGGACAGATAAAATTCACAAACTGCACGCTACTCCACGGTCTAAAAACCAAGTTGGAGGACGTAGGGGGTTCATGGGTCAACGAGCTATCCTCCATCCTATGGTTTTACCGGACAACTCCAAAGGAGCGAACTCATGAGATGCCCTTCGATCTCTACTATGGGATTGAAGCAGTAATTTCGGTTGAGATTGGGCTCCCAAGTCTTAGGATCAAGTCCTTCGACCCACAATATAACTCCCAAAAAATCCAGGAACACCTAAACTTGATAGAGGAAGCCCACGACGTTGCCAGAATACGGATAGCTACCTACGAACAAATGAATCACTCGCTATTATAACAAGAAGGTAAAAGCGCGACAATTCGAAGTTGGGGACACGGTCTTGAGAAGCATTGGGACCTTGGGAAAAACCACCAACCGGAATAAACTTTCCTCTAATAAGGGAGGGCCTTTTCTAGTCTCTATCGTTCTGCAGAATGGAGTATACAAACTTCGGACCCAAAACGGTAAATTGGTTCAACGGATGTGGAATACGATCTACCTCAAACGCTACTTCCGGTAAGGGCATAGGTAGGTTGTCCATCTGTATACTTGTATATAGTGTTCATTATTAATAAGAGAATGTTCTTCCCCTTGCACTGCGTTTTTTTTTTCTATTTCATATGCAAGTGTGTTTGTTTTTAGGGTTACACAACCTAGACTGCCCCTAAGTCGTGTAGATTTTTACTCGCTTGTGACTAAACTCTAGTCATCGAGGCGGCTCATGAGCG
This sequence comes from Nepenthes mirabilis, assembly GCA_025585075.1. Classification (NCBI taxonomy): domain Eukaryota; kingdom Viridiplantae; phylum Streptophyta; class Magnoliopsida; order Caryophyllales; family Nepenthaceae; genus Nepenthes; species Nepenthes mirabilis. The sequence goes on along the minus strand of JAODPA010070170.1, from coordinate 11,004 downwards.
GTTGTAACTAAACCCTGGTCATCCATGAAACCCATGAGCAGTTGTAATTAAACCCTAATAATCCAAGTGGCCTATTAACGATCGGATTCAACCTTGGTCATCCATGTGTGTTTGTTCATGGTCAAAATCTTAGGGGGTTAAAACAGCACACGTAACAGCTTCCTATACAAGAAGATAGCATGATCAGTTAATGACGGTCGACATGAGCAAAAGCGCTCTGTCCAAAAAAAAAGAGGGCTGCCCAAGTTAACGTTTGGGCAACACCACCAAGCCTCTACTCACGGATGTAGAACAAGCTTGATCCGACATCAGTATTCACCTTGACTTAAGTCCATCAGAGAGTGCCACAAACCTCTCAAGGCAGGCAGACGGCCAACTTGTGTGCAATGCACTAAATCAGCCAGACAATGCAACGACAAGTAAATAAAAAATGACAGCAAAGGCCATAACACATAATATCAGTAAAATGGCCATTTTATTAATTATGTGCATATACAATTACAACAAATTTAAAAAGCAAAAGGTATAAAATCTACAGAGGTACAGAGCTCCCAGGAGGAGGAGGTGGCGGCCCCTGACCACTCCGGGACTACCTCACAAGGATCTCACGGCGCTGAGCAGAAGGTTCGATGGGTCAAGATACTCCACTAGAAAGTTGGGGTCAACCAATCGCACAATGCATCGGCAAAGATTGACACTTTCCCATAACCGTGCCACCAGCATATCAGAGACCTCCTAGGACGTATACGAGTAGTCAACTCATTTTTTAGTGATGTCATCTGTCCCGCGAGTTGGTCAATGCGCCTCATCACCCGGTCATTCTCTTCTCTCAGCCAGACGTTCTCCTCTGTCAGTCTGGCATTTTCATCTTCGAGACTTGACAGCATGACTTCTCTTAGTAGGGCATTCTCCTCTTTTAGTCTGACATTCTCCGCCTTCAGACTGGACAACATAGATTGGAGAGCGGCCGTGTCCTCCTGGTGCTCCACTTTCCACAACTCCATCTCCTTCTCGAGCCAGATGATCTCCTTATCTCGATCTGAGATCACCAGGTCTCGTTGGTGTAGTCCATTCGTGACTGCACTCGTAATTTTTTCCTCCTACAGAAACGCTACATATCAACAATAGAGAGAAAGAAGGAGAAGGAAAATTATGAATGTTTACCTGCCAGACTTTGTGCATCGGCCTTACTGGCCAGTTCTGAGACCTTGGCCTACGGAGGACTAGAAATAGTGACCTCCTGAGCAGGCCCTGCAGTGGCTTCCGCCAGAGACTCCTCCGGCAACTCCGCTGTGAGGACCACCGCCTTAACAAGCTCTCTAACGGCAGACTCCTTTGGCATCTTCGCAGCAAAGCCCACCGCCTCAGTAGGCTCTCCAGTAGTAGGCTCCTCTATCAACTCAGCACTGACACCAACCGCCAATTGAGGCTCTCCGGCGGCTGGCACCTCAGGCTCCTTGTGAGGCTCATGAGCAGCAGGCTCCTCAAATAATCCTGTAACCTGCACGATAGGAAACTTCGTAGGTGCCTCCAAAAGCTCTCCGGTAGGTGTCTCCTTAGGTAACTCAACAGTCTGCTCAACTGAGGGCTCCGTGAGTGACTTCGATGGCACCACTAGGTGCTCCAGTTATAGCAGGGTAAGAACAGTGCTGCTCTTAGGGGAGCACAGTCTGGCCTTAAATTCCTCAACGGCAGCCTCTACTCCTCCCATGCGAGAGCTATCCCCAACTTCAGCAAACTGGCTAGCCAAAACACACTCTGGCTCTATAGAAGAAGAAGGAGAAGGCATCACCGTTGTTGCCTTCTTCTACTTTGGACTCGTGGGAGTTTCCTTGATGGGAGGTGTGCTGGCAGGCTCGATAATGATGGCGACAGCCTTCCTCTTACGGGAAGGCACCCTCACCTTCTGAACTGGAGAGGGTGGTTTCCAACAATCCTTCTTGGTTTCTACGCGGGAAACCAAGTGGTCTCTCCAGAATTCTGAGAGGTACTCCTCCACAAGCTCCAGAAGCGGCACCAACACAGCAATCTCCTCATCGGGGGGCGTCCTAGTGTAAATATCTGGTATCCTGCCCCAATCTCTGACCAAGGGCCAAGTCAGATCAACATGAATATAAAAGAACTGGTTCTTCAAGTTCTTCAGGGAATCATATATGGCATTACTGATTTGGAGTCTTTGTGGGAACAAGGACACCCACTCTCTGCCCTAGAGGAGTTGAAACATCACTTTGAACACCTCCGCCGTCAATAGCTTTGAATGTTGACCGAAAAGATGCAAAAAGTACACAAGTAATGCACAACATTGGCATGGAATTGTGCTATGGGAATCTGAAGGGCGGTCAGAACATCCAACAGCTCATCAGCAACTGTGAGGCGTAACCCATTCTTCAAGTGGGCCTCATATGTTGTGATGCAGCCCACGAAAGGAGTCATGCCCTGTCTCCCTTGTCGGACACCCTGAAGACGATTGCTCTAAGAATGTTGTACTCAACGTACAGCTCTCTCACCTCATTGGATTTAATCATTAAAGTAATCTAGGTCACAGAAGGCACCATGAAAACGAAAGAGAAGGAAGATAACAGAATACTAAGAATTTTTCAAGAAGGAAAGTCGAAGGAAAGCATGGGAAACTTGAAAAGTAACGGATGGACCACTTAAAGGAATGTGAACTTCGGGGAAGAGGAACCGCCTCGTAATCATGCGCCATCATTGTTGACACGTGCTGCTCCCTAAAAAGGAGCAGTCGAATTAGATCCTCTGGTGCATTAATTATCGAGATCATAAATTCACCGCATGCAGACATGTAGTCAACTTTTCAACTGACAGTCCAGCGACTTGATGACGCATTGTTTTGACTCCCACCAGTTCTCCGGATTCAGACCTAAATGGTCAACGATTTTGGTCAATGCTTCCTTCAAAAGTTCTCCAGATTCAAACCTAAACGGTCAATGATTCCAGTCAACACTTTCTTCAGAACTTCTCTGGATCTTAGCTTAAACAATAAACGAATCTGGTCAATACTTCCTTTAGAAGTTCTCCGAATCTTAGCCTAAACGATCAACAAATCCAGTCAATGATCTTCTAAGGTTGTTCTCCTGATCTTGACTTTACGGTCAGCAACTGCAAGTGATGAGATCATCAAACCAAGAGTCTCTGCCAGTTTCCTCACCAGGTCACCTCATAAGAGAGAACCCTGCCACTCGTAACCCATCTTGAACATGTTATAAGTCGGAGTCCCAGACCACCAGTATAGGAAGATAGTGATGGGTACGCCAGTAATAAACTGGCTCAAGAAGGAGGAACAGCCCAGAACCACAACGGCCTATTTACACCTGGACGATCAATGCCGACCATTGACCGGATGAAAGGCTAAGTGAGCTAGGAGAAGCCCAAAGAGCAGGACGGATAACTTGCTATTGAGATGGTCAATACTTCCATTGATCGGAAGTGTGACCAGTTGAAGACTAGGCCTCACGTGACTCAGGCCCAATTAAGCCCACACGTCCGTCCTCAATCAGTAATGATCATCTCCCCTAATTTAGCGCTCCCCACATAAGGCAAACTCAATTGTAACGGCCATCAGCAGATTCGAGGTGCATCCCTGTAGAAAAGCGCCAAGAATCCTCCTCCTATCTGCAAAAAATCCTAAGAATTACAGAACGCAAATGAAAAGCAATCAAGGCAACTACCATTACTACCACAAAAGCTCCATGCTAGAAAAGGCAGCGAGCCCAACAGAGTACGATAATTAAGCCTTTTTGCACAAGAAAAGCCGCCCAATACAGCGACTATAAAAGGCTATGGAGTCCTCACTCCAAGGCATGCTCTCATTGGCCTAAAAAAATGCTCTCAATTGCCCACAACAGCTCTCCCCTACAAAGCTTACACGCTTTCAAAAGACAAACGCTCTTTCTCTCTTTGCCACTACATTCCCAATGAACACAATGCTCAGAGTCAATGCTTCTCACGAGCCACCCAAGCCATTCTCAACGAGTGTACTCCAACATCACAAACACTCTCAACATTCTCTTTGCATCCTTTACTTTCACTTTCTTTATTTGAAGGCTGTTTATTAATTTAAGCGTCGGAGTATTTTTGTTGGGATAACTTTTCACTGTCACCTGAGCTCTTGTTCGTAGATGTGGTGTGTAGGATCCAAACCTGGTGAATAGAGCCGGACTCAGACAAACGACTCGACCCAAATCTGTTCGACGCTTGGATTCATGACACATCATAATTTAAGTATGATTTGGCTCTAAAAATTTATAACCTTAATTTCATGGATGTGGGTACTCTGAATATTTGGTATTTGTTCACATATAATTTGTTTATAATATTTTACGGGTATCAAAAATATTATCGGGCATGATTTGAAATATTCATCCATATGTATGGTATATATGCTATTTTGTATATGCTCTGAAAATTATATTGTATGCGTTTGTAAAGGGATTTATCATCCAGAAGTTCTAAAATCATATTTGACTCACGATGATAAGAATTTTTATTTTTTTCCTGTTTAATGATGATCATGCATATAATTTATATCATATGAAGACGTAAATTAATAAGAATTATAAAAATTATGAGAAGTATAAAAAAGAAATTTTTTGATATGTTATGTTTGATGAACTGTTCTCCTGGAGAGAGAATAATTTTTTATGAATAAATATGAAATTCCTTAAGAATAAGTAATTATAGAATTGGACCAAGGATTTGTATTTCAGATGGTAGTATTCCCTGGAATACTTTAGCATATTACTATGGAAGTACGATGATTGCCTCTAGGCAATGGGAGATATGATGTCATATGTAATATGGCCCCGTATATCAGGTTAAAGGTATACCACTCACAATGGGGTGTTGAATTATGTGGTTTTGTGCTTTAGAATGTGTAGAAATAAATACATCCCTTTTCTCGTTCTACCGCTCCGTTAGTTGGTAAGACCTACTGGTCCTGGTCCACAAAGATAATAGAATTTTTACGTATTTTAGAATCAAAAGGAAGAATAAGTAAAACGGAAAAGATAAATATATCTCGGAAAGTGTATTTCATCATATTTCATATATATGCATCCAGAGATATTGCTCCTATCCCCTTCCTTATTTTATTTTGAAGATATTGTATATTATCCTTAATTATATTGTACTTGTTGAGTATTTTACTTACCCTTACTATTTTTTCTTGCCTCCAGATAAACACGAGCCTATACCTGATAAGACGGGGTAGAAGATTAGAAGTCGGTTTGGCGCAAAGACTTGGAGGATGATCTTATAGACTTAGATTTTATGATTTTGTACTTTATTGGTGGACATGTACTTATGTATGGATGATGGATAGATAGTCTAATTTTTGCTGTATATGTGATCGACGTATATACTTTCGCAAGTTATTTATGGTTTATATACAGATTCCTAATGGCATCTCTCTATCCGGCGTTATATTCGAAAACACGACGTTGGAGCCACAAATATATTATAGCCATGTGGATCCTATGTTTTGATTATTTTGTTAAAAAATTATATACTGTACAGGGTTTTATACTGATTATTTTAACTTGACGGCCGTTTTACTGTCGGAACTTTACCGGATTCCGGTTAGAAAAACATGGTCTGTCACAATCTCCATGTCCGAAAATTCTAAATATGCTTAGGAAATACCTGAAATTACCCAAGTAGGAACGAAAATTGTAATAACTCTAAATTACAAATAATTACTACTAAATTTGAAGAATTTAGGATGAACGAAGATGAAATTTTCAATGAGTTCTATCCCAAGTTGAATAACATTATAAATTTTACATTTAACCTTAGTAAAAGAATTTCTAAAAATTAGATTTTCCATAAAGTTATGAGATCACCTCCAGAGCAATTTAAACTTTAAGGTTATAACCATTGAAAAAAGTAAATATCTTGATAAAATAAAAATTAAAGAGATTGCCAAATCACTACAAACCTATGAATATGGACTATCACAATTAAAGAAAAATAAATCCATCGCACTAAAATATGCCAAAAAAAAATTCAAAATGAATTCGATGAAGAATCCCTTGGCGATAAAAAATTTTGCACTTTTTGTCAAAAAAATTTAAAAGGCTTTTGAAAAAAGAATAAAAGATCTTTTGATAAATAAAACGGAAACTCAAACCCCATAAAAAAAGATAGGAAGGATAAAGCAGAAGCCAAAGATATGAAAAATAAGAAATCTTAAAGAACACAATGTCATGAATATCATATTTTTGAGCATATTTGAATTGAAAATCTCAATTTTAAATGTGAATGTAGACAAGCAATAAATAAGACTCTGAGCGATGACAAAGAGAAGGAAAACAAAAGATGTACCGAGGAAGGCAAGGTTAATTGCATGACTTTCATGACTTCTATAAATAGATATAACAAGGATCTAGAAGAAAAATTAGTATAAAATGATGACTATGAAAACGAGTCAAAAAATAAGTTTGTGACTTTTAGGATACTTATGGTAAGTTATTTAGGGAGTACCAAAATATTAAGAAAATAAACATGCTATTAAATCACAAATTGGTTGAAAATCGAAGAGGAGAAAGTGGCTCTTAGAACTAAATTAGACCTTAAATAACAAGAATTTAAGAATTTGAACAAGTTCTTAAATAGAAAAATCAACACTTTTGAAACGGATCTTGAAAATATAAAAAATACTCTAAAAAAATTTTTGAGTAGAACTTAGAAATTTAATCACATGTTGGGTCTAAGAAAAACTATTGGAAATAAAAAGGACTTGAGATTTACAAGAATTTTATCAGAAGTAAATGTTAACTCGCAAACTATGTTTGTTTCAGCCATCTCGATCCCTAGGAGAAATATTATTTCATCCATCCCATAAAATTGGGGTCATAACACTTGAATAAGCTAAACATACTTAATATCTTCATTAAATTAAAATCCAATGGGATGACCAATAAATCTAATAATAACGCCTAGACCTGTTATAACACAAGTTGGAGGTAAGAAAGAACATTTGTAAATAAATCTTACTTTGTCCCTAACTTTATCCCTACAAGCCCTTGAATGCTATCTTGGACACATTCTCACACTTGATTCTCAATTAGTAATACATTGAACGCAAATATATCTCGGAAAAAATGTATGCTCTATGTAATTGGTCGAACAGATTATCAATCCTTGGCAGGGGCACTTGATCTCGATTGTAATCTTATTCAATTATCGGTAATCAATACACAACCTCATCGGACCGTCCTAATTCACAAGAAATATCAGTACTCCCTATGGCGATACATTTGACTAAATAAAACGTCTTCTCTAATAACTCCTACAATTGCTACTTTAACTCTTTCAATTCAGAGGGTGCTATCTATAATGAGTTCTTGAGATTGGTGTAGATCTCAACATTACATCAATGACAAACTCCATCTCTCAACTTGGAGGCAAGCAAAGCAACTCCTCTAGGAAAGTACCTTCAAAATTTACATATTATTGAAATTTCTTCAATCCACACACTATGGCTCCAAGGAGTGGTGATATAGGCCAAATAAGTTTGGCATCCATCTTCAATCAAATAGCTTGCATGCAAAGCTGAAGTCAGCCTAGACTACTCTTTCCTAATTTTTTTTTTGAATTCAAAATATTTATACCCAAAAATATAGAACAAAATGGATTTATAAAAATAATCCATACTAGCGTAATAATACACTGACTAATTTATTCCCAAAATGATATCAAAATCAAGTATATCAAGCAAAATTAAAATTTTCAACAATTTGAACCCAATGATCCAAATCGAGCAGTACAGGTGTATAATGTTGACCAATAACGGCTTACTCAGCAGGGTAGACACTACTAATACAAATTCTAAAATCTAATGTGAAACATGTAAATTATAAACAAACATAGGGGCTATAAATGAATATGTAGCCCTAGGATCAATCAACATTTGAGCCATAAAATCAAAACTTTGCAAGTTACCTTCAATCATTGTCAAGTGCGCTCTTGCATCCTTAGTCGTTGACATAAACATCATTCCCAAAAGAGAGAGCTTCTTCTCCATATGCCTAGGATATAATGGGAAATCTTTCACTATATAGCCAATTTGGCCACAATTAAAGTAAGTTCCACTTTAATGATAACATTGCCTCTTGATATGATGCTTTCCAAATTGCTCACACACCGACTTAGAATATTGGGGTTTCATAGGTAAAGATTTGACTCTGATCGCCTTCTCTTTCTCCTACACCTTAGACTTGAATTGGGAGCCTCCAACCTTTGAGATTTAATACTTGCTTGCTGCCACATTTTTAATAAACGTCTCCCTTTCTTACTCTTGTTTGATAAATAGAGCTCGACTGAGCACTTTACTGTAGATTCGAAACTGAAGGGCATCAACTATTTTCTAATTGAATATTGTAACCCTTATCAAAGCTTTCATGCACTCTAAGCCTCATTTATCACCATATATGCATGGAAAAATAGGATAGCTCGATGAATTTGGTGCCATATTTGGACACCGTCTAACTACCTGGTCTTAAATGATTAAACTCATACTCATTGATCTCCCGAACATTGGAGGAAAAAATTTTATCCATAAATGCCTCTAAAAAGATATTCCATGAGATTTCTCCATTCCTAAGACTCATCGTTGAGTAGCCTACCATGATATGCCTCTCCTTCAAGCTTGTAGACCTCAAACTTGATTTTACCTTCTCAGGACAGTTTATCACCTCAAATACTTTCTCCACTTGATGGTACCAAATCTCTCCCTTGGAGGAAAAAATTTTATCCATAAATGCCTCTAAAAAGATATTCCATGAGATTTCTCCATTTTTCATTCCTAAGACTCATCATTGAGTAGCCTACCATGATCCGCCTTTTCTTCAAGCTTGTAGACCTCAAACTTGATTTTATCTTCTCAGGACATTTTATCACCTCAAATACTTTCTCTACTTGATGGTACCAAATCTCTCCCTTGATGGGCTTAGATTTGTGACAGACCATAATATTCTGTCCGAAATTCAGTAAAATTTCGTTTATAATACGTATATCCGTCAATACAAAAACATGTACAATCTCCTGTACAAAATAAAATAAATCCAAATAATCCCTATATTCAATAGCATATAACAATAGCTCTTCACAATATCAAATTACCACATATTATTCGTGACTCCAAGGTTGTGTATCTAAATACAATATCGGCCAAAGAAAGATACCAGTAGATACCTATTACAAACCACAACAACTTGTAGAAGTATAAATAAATTCAAACGACAATGAAAAACTAAACTATCTGATCATCAGCCTCATATACAATATATATTAATAAGTCCAATTGAAATATAAATATATAAAATTATTCAAAACGTATGAAAAATTACAAATTATAAGTCTTCGATATAATCTTACAAATCCAGAGCCCAATCCACTGCTAATCTCTACTTTGTCCCATCGGGTAAAACAGTTCTGTGTTAATCTGGAGGGAAGGAGAGACAATAAGGGTGAGCCAAATACTCAACAAGTGCAATATAATCAAATACGATAACAATATAGGCAAAATAAAGCAAAATAAAATATATGAGTATAATGAGGATACGTAAATATAAAATATAATCGAAATGCTTTCGGAATACAATTGATTTTTCATGTGTTATCATTTTTCTCTTTGAAATATATATTATGCATAATTACTCATCATTGTGAATTAAGACCAATAAGTCTTACGAGCTAAAGATGTGAAAAAACGATAAATGGATCATGATAACCTCATGACCTAAGGTCATATGCTTATATTATCTACCCGGAGATGGGATAAAAAAATCACATATGTCCCCATGTCCCCCGGGGTCCAGAGACAGTCCTCATCTCTCCACAATAATATCCTAAGGCTTACCACATATGGTCAGGATAATTCTTGAATCTTCACTATCATACCAATGGCATACCAAGAAATATTACCCTCCAAAACATGAATCTGAGGTCCTAGTTCAATGATTTCTTATTCTTCGAGGGGCGGTCCACCAAACTTCTTTCGCAATCTTCTACGTCCAAGAAAATAAATATATCATATAGCAAATTGTAAAATTTTCCTTCATATACTTGCACGATTTTTATCATTCTTTCGAATTTAAATCTTCTCATAACTTAATTTGTATATACGAATATCATAAACATAGGGAAGAAGAGAAATTCTTACCACCAAAAATCAATTGTAACTTTAGAGGCTTCCGGACAATATTTCCTTTACAATTATTTAATGAATATATTTTTTGAAATATACAATTAAACACATGCGAATATATATGCAACTTAATTAACAATTAATTAATGTGAAAACTATGCAAAATTTACCAAAGAGGCTCTGGTGAACAGTATCCGCATGTGAACAACACTCGATTGTGCATATCAGACAATTATCAAAAATTCTGATATCCAATGGGTAAATTAGCAAATTTAAGATATAGGTAATCATAATCTTAAACGAATTTCTGCATAAAACTTGAAATAAATACTTAAACGAGATTTGGGCGCTGGTTAGGGTTTCGATGAACGAAAATTTATATAAAATTACCAAATCGGATATCCAATTAATAAAGTAACTTATATAGAATATGGGTAATGATATTCTAGACCCTCTTTATACAAAATTTCCAAAAATCGAAGGCAGAAACCACCCGGGCATGGGGTTAGTATTTTAGTGCAAAAATCTGTCAATTTCAACAAATTTAGACATAAAATTCATATACATGTATAACCAAGCCATGGGTATCATAAATACATGCATGGGTCGAGTATCGAGACAATAATATTTGAAGAAAATCGAATAAAAATAAAAAAAAATTGAAGAAAAGAGTGTGGGTGCACTTGCCTCGACCAGATCTACCACTTATCTAACAGGCTCATTTTCGAAATCGGACCCGGAAACCTCATTTTTCCTCTTTCTCTCTCTACTCGGCGGCTCCCTCTCTTTCTTTCTCTTTCCTCTCCTTCCTCTCTTCTTCAAGTTATCAGACTGCC
>JAODPA010070159.1:0-67513 GCA_025585075.1 Nepenthes mirabilis | reverse complement strand
GTGTTTTTCTGCATGTGAGTATCCTGCTGGGCTTTGTAAGCTCATTCTTGTAAATTTTCAAATGACAAGCTTATGGAGGACGAAGTTGAGTAGAGTCCTATGGTGTAGCTGAAAGTTTAAGCTTGCTGGAGCAGATTTTTTTGGGAGCTTTGTTTATTTTATTTTTGAGGGTACTTGTAAAGTTTATTCCGTTGCTTATGAATGTTAGTATGTTCTGTGAAACTTTGGGATTTATGAAATTATAATTCTTTAGATTGCATCTCAGGTTTGAATGATGAAAAGAAAAATTTTTATGTTCACCTTTTTATCTCTTATTCGTAAGAACTTTGGATTTGACGACGACTTTTGATGGTAATAAAAGTCGGGTCGTCACAGGGATAGCCTAACTTCTTTGACACTAAGGGAAAGCCGAACTTCTTTGACACTAAGGGAAAGCCGAACTTCTTTTTATTATGCAAGGGCCGAACTTGATTTCATCTTAAGGCCTATTTACTTTTCTTAGTACATTTTTCGGTTAACTGGCGTTGGCCGGATTATATTGACTCGATAATTGAAACTTTTTACGTTTTAGAATCTGGGCCGTTACACAAATTCACTAAGTTCGAAGACAAACCTATTTCATTAACCACTTTTCTAACTTAATTTCGGATCTTAAACAAGTAAAATGCCTCATTTCATTTCATACTAAATCTTAAGATTGAGCATTTTCTCTAGACATTACCTCGAATCTTATTATATATACACATTGATCACTCCTCCGCCGCGCGCTCTGATAAATCAACAAGTTTAGATCATCTGATTGTGATTTCAACACCATCATATTTCGATTTAATATCTTAATTCCTCATCAAACTTAGTTAAGATTCTGCCACAAGCCTTGAATCACAATTAAATTTAAAAGGCGAAATACCTTACATTCTCTCCATTTCGTTGGTATGTCCTCAAATCGACATTTCCATCAGACACATTTCATTTTGAACACCTAATTTACGCAGTAATCTTGATTAAAATTGATTTTAAGATGGCCATATTATGAAAATAATGTTCACAGATCCTCAATCCACCACAGAACAAAAGTCCTAACTACAACAGTCATCATAAATTCGATAAAGTTTTAGATCATTACCTTATAATGTCGTGACTTTAACAATTAGCATCCTGAAGATTTCAAAACTCCTACATTGAGCAATTCTAGATCTTGTTGGCACACCGATAAGCCCATTAGTTAAACCTAAACACATCTTCCATAATCATGATTAGTGGGTTGTTCTAACACAAACCCACCAGGGTTTTTTTTTCTCATCTCAAAATTTCATAATCCTAACATTCCGGACTTAGTTTTACTTCTCAACTTAGGAATGTGGTATTCTATTTTCCACGCAACTGAGCTTACCCATAATTTTCCTTTCTCATGTCCTTTAAGGCACCCAAGCATATCAAGCCTATGGACCCTTAGCATTCGTTACCAGTACTGATACTCGTTTTTCTCAAGATGTCGAAATTTATTTACAAAGTCCTTAGACAAACCTATCCACTTGTAAATTCCCAAGGTTAGCTTCCGTCATAAGATAGTTATTCTGACTCTTAATTTATCAGATAAAACTATCTCCTGAGATAAAATTCACAATTTCCTAAACAGAAAATTTCAATAGCTAAATTCAAACCATGGAAGGGTAACTCTAACTAGGGATTTCTTTTCCCACTTAACCCAAGGACATCGATCCACAAGCAATATAGGAAAGTATAATCTTAGAGTTTCCTTAACAATATCAGGATCTATCGTTATAATCCTTAAACAGATTATTTTGTTTGAGATCTTCTAAGGTTTACCTTTCCATCATGACATAATTACTTTAATCCTTAAGATCATCAGATTAGAATTATTTCCAAGCAATTCTACAATTTCTCAAATGGAGGCTTCTAATATCAACAATCAATCCTAACATTCACCTCCTTCGAATCATGTTGAGATCCACCTATCATAACCTTTAACTTTTAAGTTCACAAGACATCAAAATTTTTCAAAAGCATTATCCACAAATCCTCAAGGTAAGAACCTCATTATAAAATTTCAGTTACAGGTGAAATACTTTTAACCACAGCTGCCCCCCCACTTTGCTCGTGGGTGGATACCTACTGATATAGAATGACAAAATCCTAATCTTTTTTTAGGAACATTACCACCTGTGCTAACTCACTTAGTAACTTACTTGGCCCATTAGTTAATTCCTACTTTCTAGACGCCTTGAAGCTCCTTCAATAGCTTCTAACCGATACTCTTCCGATTCTGCACAAATCTTGAGAGACTAATGCCAATTTCAATTGCCTCTAATCTGCCCAATAAAATAGTTTGGCTTGGTCTTTGCCTCCAAATACATATGTTTCTCAAAACTTTTATAGTCAGATTCTCAAACGGTCATTTACTGACTTCAAAAAGGGCAGTCCGTTTTCTAATTAGACTCAATATTTGTCCTCGATTCGATCGACTTTACCTATCATTTAGAATGCATAACCTAATTACAGGGTATCGTATCCCCTCGATACAATTTACACAAGCATCCTCAAGCACATCTCAATTCCTGAGAGGATCTATATAACCCAAAAAGATCCTGAAGAGATTAACATCAGAAAAGTAAAATTCACAAATTCTAGATATTTAATTGACGTAAAAACACTACTGAGACAACCATCCCAAAATTTCAGCACAGTCCCTAATTATCATTTAAACCTTAACATTTAGTAACTTAATATTCCATTGTCAAGTTAATTCACTTATCCCAGATTAGACCACTCAGTTTTCACAATAATCTAACTAAAACCTAGAGGCTTTACCATTTGATCAACCTTAAGCAAAAATCACAAGGGTTCTCTTTTTAGGCTTTCAGAACCGTACTTATTCCGATAGTGAGATCGGTTCGTAGTGATCTTTCACTTGCCTTATGAATATCTTAATCTTAAAGACTCCCAATCTCAAGTCATTATTAACTCTTTAGTTAACCACATTTCAAAAGTTCACAAAATATTCTCAACGGTTACACTTGAATCCTCAAGATCATTTCTGATCTCGGCATAATCTCAACAACACATAACCAATCACTTTCTCAATTAGGAGTTCAGTCATCTGCAGTCCACAATCCATAGAATTTACAAAGGAACACATAAATACAATCACCAAATAATTAAGAATCTTCAAGATGAGGGAAAACATGTCATGTAAATCATAGAAGAAACAAAAGAACATATAAATCCCAAATCAATTAAAACAGAAATCAAATTCCACAATCAAGGGAATACCTCCATTCACCTCTGGGGGTACTTCAACATCTTGAACTGTCATTGTAAGTGTTTTAGTCGGGACAGTGGACTTCTTTGCTTCTCACCTTTTAGGATGGGGATAGTCATTAACCCGTGGCTTTGCTGTCCATGTCTAAAGCAAGCTCCTATCACCTTGCGACAGAGATATCCTATATGCTTCTTCCCACAGAAAGGACAGTCAGCTGCTAGTGCCTGAAAACCCATCATTGACTGAACTTGAGTGACGCTCTTCCCTTTATTTGCTGTTCTCGCCTTCTTAAATAGCCCCTAGGGTTCTACATTCGATCTTAAGCCATAACTTATGTAGCTAGCTGTCCATTTACTCAAAGACTTCTGAACCTCAAGCTCTTTCTCATGTATCAAAGCCTTACCCAAGACCCCGGCATAAGTTTGAAACTCCTATGTCACTAGCTGAGTCCAAATCTCATCCTTTAACCCTTGCAAGACTTTCTAAGCCATCCTCAATTCATCTCCCCTAGTAAAAGGTGCATAGTGAGATAATTTAATGAATCACGCACCATACTCTGCCACGGTGTGATCTCCTTGCCTAAGCTATATGAAAGCTTTTTCCCTCAAATCTTGAAGGCCAGATCGAATATATTTCTCCCAAAAAGCTTCCTCAAACGTTTCCTAAGAAATTTCCTCGTCAAACAAACCCATTGCCCTCTTCTTCTTTGCCCACCAATTATTGACTTCTTCTTCTAATTTATAAGTTGCAAAAGCAACCTTTTCGTTGTCAGAACACTGGATAACTGTAAATATTTTCTTCAATCTCCTAATCCAATTCTCCGCCCTCACTGGATTTATATCCTCCAAAAATTCAGTCACCTTCTCTTGCTTAAACCTCTCGTACATCATTGGAATCGACTTTGGTGCAGAAACCAGAGCCATATGATGCTACTCCATCCTTTCTACAGCATTCGTCACCCTTTCCAACAAATTCACGTACTCAGCTTCTCGATTATGGAGAGTACTAGCACTTCTACTATCATCGCTTCCACCCATTTCACTTGCCATTTAATAACCTATAACTAAAAATATGGCAATGTTAATAAACCTGCTAACATTGACCAAGACATTTCAACAGAAATCCTAAGTCTAACCCTTAAACACTTCATTCGATCCTATCTAGCCTTTATCCTCCCTTATTTCTAGAACAGATTATAACCAAAATCTAGAACCTAAATTGATTAGCCTAGGCCTGAGTTTAATATCAATCTACTTAATTACTAAATCTTAGTCTATTTCCAACCTAACTTATGCTAGTTAGGATTTCCTAGGATTTATTCAATTCAACTTAATCATCCTATGTCTATACCTACTGATTCGGTCAGTTAGAATCGTTTTCTAAGCTTCCGTTTACAATTCAGATCATTCCTAAGGTATCTTATTTCTCTAATATAAATTGTGACGGAATGAATTTTTTTTTTGTCCTTAGAAATTTTTTTCATTATAGAAAACAGAAACCAAAGTCCAATTAACAATCAAAAGTCTTAAGGGAAAATAGACAGAGTTTTTTCTAAAATTAAGCTAAACTGAAATATAAATCCTACTTATAACCTACAAATATACAAAATAATATCATAATATCCATAAACAGGTGCTCTCATTATAGACACAGGATTACAGATGTTGCATAATACCCTACGGCTTACATTTCACATTTTCTATCCACTATACTAATAGTTTGAAATAGAGATGTCATCTAGGACCTGTACAAAATCTAAGGAGACAGAATAGCGGAAGTAACTATATCTATAACAGAAACCTACGGAAGCATAATACAGTTCTAATAGTTTACAGAACATGTTACAGTTATTTATACATAATTTTCTTTACAAAACTCTATGGAATGTGCAGAACTATCAGATTTCTCAAAATCTTCCAAATGACTTCGAGGCTCCAAATCTTCATTACTAGCTCTAGCTATGCCTAATCATCTGGTATTGTCTCTATAGCCTTATCTGGAGGAAAACAAATAAAACAGTGAGTCAAAATCCAACAAGGTACCAAAATATGTAGAACATAATGCTTTCATATAGAACATAGGCACATATAAATATTAACATAAAAATATTCAATCATGATAGTAGCAGAAAGGTGCATAAAAATAGAATAAGTATAAGTCAGTAAAATTAAGCTTCGGAAGCCATAAACCAATAGGACAAGTACCAGAAGTCAAAGCCAAAATTAAACTCATAATTTCTAAAAATTCCTTTTTGGCGAAACATGCATACAGATAAACCAAATATGAAGGAATAGAGGGGTACATGGAATACGAGAAAACATAAATCAGTATTGTGATGACCCGAATTCCTGAATATGATAATTGGGAGGTAATTCAGTTAAAATAGGTGAATTGTGTTCAAAAGGAACGGGAGGAATGGATTGGAAAGATCAAAGAACCGGAGCTAGTAAATCGGGAACCGAAATTATAAGCAGCGAAATGTTGATTCATTGACAAGATTCGGGTTTTAAATTGTGATAATCATGACTTATTGAGGTTATATAATCAAAAATAAGGTCCAAGGATGTGAAAGATTGGGTTAGAATGGTTAAAACGGGCCCCGAACGGCGAAAACACGACGTAGGCTTGCTGCAGGCTTGTCGTTGGCCAGACTCGCGCCCTCCGGGTGCTCGAGCCCACCTATCGAGCCCAAAATCCAGATTTGCTACACTCAAGCTGACCATGGCCGAATGCTTGCACTCGCCGCGCGCTCGCCACGCGCTCGAGAACAACTCTGTTTTAAAACCGCGTCATGCTTCTCTTCCCTCATTTTCCCACGAGCCCAAAAGCTTTTAGAGAGAGAGAGGGCGATGAACAAGAGAGAGAAAGGAGGAGATCGAGGCCGTGGAGTCCAAATCTGGCTTCGAGCCCGTTAGAGAAATTGTAGTGCATGTCGAGGCAAGTACATCTATATCATTTTTCTTTTGTTTCTGTTGGTTTTCGTCCGATCCCCTTCGGGTATTTTGCCTCGATACCAAACCCTATGTATATCATTGCGATGCCCATAGTCTAATTGTGTATATATGTGAAAATCATCGTCTGATTCGTTATTTACGTACCGTTATGCGCATCCGAAACCCTCACCCACGTGCATGTATTGTTCATGCACGATCGGGTGGATTCTGGCCTTTGATTTTTGGGCGTTTTGCATGAATTAGGATTAGAATATGATTACCCAAATCCCCATAAGTTAATTCATCGGTTGGGTACCCGATTTGGTGGAATTTTGTGAAATTTCATTCGTGAAACCCTAACCATACGCCTGGGTGGTTTCGGGCTTTGATTTTTGGGGCTTTTGATTTATTTAGGACTAGATTATGATTATACTGACTTGGGTAAGTTGATTTACCGATTGGGTATCCGAAATTGTAGAATTTAATAAAAATTCATTCGCAAAGCCCTTGACCCGCGCCGAGACACCATTTGAGTTTCTATTTGGAGTTAAATGTATAAATTGACTTGGGATTTTAGTTACCCGTGCCTCGGGTTATATAGGTTACCTGTTGGATGTCCAAAATTTCGAGAATTTATCGATTTGTGTATATGTGCACAATTCACGGGTACTGATCACGAGTACTGTTCACCCGAGAATTTCGGATGACATTTTGTGTAGTGTTTCCATGTTTAAATGCCGATTAAGTAATATGTATTTGTGTAGATTCAATTGTTCAATTTAAAAGTTTCGGCATGCCCAATTTCAAAGGAATTCATATTCGGAGGCTCTTTAAGTTAATCAGCTCCTTCCGGAGAGGAGAAAGAGGAAGAAGAGAAGAGAAGAAGGGGAAAATCTCTAGTTCCAACCCAACACCCAGTAAAATAACGGTAGATCGGGCCAAGGCAAGTGTACCTCGGACGTCATTTTTTGTTTTTACCATTTCTTTTGCTTTAAACTTGATGAAATGTTACGAAAATGATATTGATGCATGTTTATAGTACATGAAGCATGTTTCCTTCAATTAATCAGTTGGATTTTATATTTATCCATATTTATTGCAAGATTTAGCTTCGATTTCGTGAATAAGCATGAAAATGGTGTTCGATTTCTCTTGAAAAGCATGTGATGAAACCCTAGCTCGAAAATGTTGTGAAGGTTGAGTAAATTGCATGATTTAATATATATGTATGGCATCTATGACATTAATTTCATGAAAAATGTACATGTAAGAGACCGATTTGAGTCCGACGGTTTTGGCGAAGCCCTTTGTACGAAAATGAAGAGGTTTTGATGAGTTTTAACCATAGCTTCTGTTATATGAAAGTTAATTGACATCGATGTGCAACTTCCAGTATAATTTGTTTTCGAAAATATGAACAACGTATACCGACGAAATTTCCATGTGGATTTAAAGAAGTGCTGAAAGTGTATTGTGAAAGTCTGATTTCAAAAAAGGGGTTTTTGATAAAGAGATGGTTTCCGTTACCGTTATTTTAGGACCCGGGACTGACTACAGTCCAGATAGGTTCTCCGGCATGCCTTAGGACTTTATGGTGATAATCAAGGATAACTCTATCCATGGAATTATTTGTGATCCGCCCTGCCACGGGGCGTTACGGTCAGGAGGATTCTGTTATCGGCCTACCTTAGGGAGGTATATTGTACCGATCCCGTGAGATGGGATACCCATATGACAGTTACAGGCCTTAGATTGTGTGGAGTGAACACAATCTATCCTCAATTATTCGCCCCTTCAGCTAGTAGGGGATACTGGCAGGGTCTATACTGTTCTGTTTCGATACTGTTCTGTTCCGATACCGTTTTGTTCTGATTCTGTTCTATTCTGTACCGTCGTTATTGTACTAAAATTTGTTCCGTACCGATTACCGTACTATTTTGAATAAAAGAGAAGTTTCTGATTCTACTTTCTTGATTATAATGATTACTGATTTTCAATTCTGACTACTGATTTCTGATTCCGAAGTATAATATGGTCAAAGAATGTTTTCTCTACTTGCTGGAGTACATTCTGATTTCCGTTCTGTTTCTGCACAGTTACATAACTATTTTGCATCACTATTTCACTGCTCATGTGCATGTACCTTGCTGGGCCTCGGCTCACTGTTTTAGTATTTTTCCCCCTTCAAATAAGACAGTTGAGCTATTACCTGATGAAAAGAAGTAAACCAAGCGAAGCTTCGGAAGGCTTTTTGAGGACTTAGAGTATTGTGGAGCCGTTTTTGAAGAGCTTGTGGATGCAAACACCTAGCTAGAAATGTGATTTTGTATACCGATCTCATGTTTATTGATATTCTAGAACATGTAGATTTTTGTATGAAAAGCATATGATATGTATGTCTATAAAAAGAAAAAGCTATGCTTCTGTAGGTTATTAGTTTACTTCCGCTATATACTCTGGATTTACTGTGTAGGTCCTAGACGGCATTTCGTTATCGAATTGTTAGCGTAACTAATGTTTTTATGGATTTATACCATGGATGGCACTTGTGATCCTGTGTATGCTTGTTGTAGGAGATTGTGAATAATGGATAGATGTGTGCTTGTAATGGATGATTATATAGGACTGTATTTTTGAATTTTCATCCGATTACAAAGGAGACACTGTCAAAATTTCTGCAGAAATCTTGCCTTATGTTTAGACCATTAATTGTGTTTCTATTTGACGGAAGCTTTTGAGGATAAAAAAAA
Source organism: Nepenthes mirabilis (assembly GCA_025585075.1). Lineage (NCBI taxonomy): Eukaryota > Viridiplantae > Streptophyta > Magnoliopsida > Caryophyllales > Nepenthaceae > Nepenthes > Nepenthes mirabilis. Next base: position 58,547 of record JAODPA010070159.1, on the reverse strand, counting down.
AAATCCGTTCCGTCACAAGTATCATCATGCTTCAAAAATAATAAAATAGTATAATGAGTTATATAAATTGAAAATGGAAATCAAAGTCTATAAATTCTAGAAATTCCTTTTCTATCAGAAGGAGGACCAAACTAGTAGACCCTACTAGTCGAGGGGACAAGTAATCGAGGATAGATTATATTCACTATACACAATCTAAGGTCTGAACTAAAATATTCCTTCTCGTGAGATTATGTACCAGTCTAAAACTGAATTTACCCTCCACACTTAACACCCCGATGAAAGGCAGACCTCATATCACTATGTGGATGAAACCATCCTCGATTACCATTATAACGTTTTAAGGCATGCCGGAGAACCTAACTTGACTGTATTTCTGTTCTGGGTCCTAATTTATAAAATTAGAAATATTTTTCTTATTATTTCTTAACTTATAACTGATCGAACATCAAAAAGTCAATCAGAATCACACAAATATTCCTTCATAATGCTTCAAAACTTCACAGAAATTTAATAGTATAATTCCATGTAAATTTTTAAGTTACAAATCATAACAAGGGCAATACTCATTTACAAATCAACATTTACTAGTCAAATTTATAGATTAAAACCACATAATTCCATCATTTTCGTGCTTAGTGTGACAGACCGGTCATAATCCACCGCATACGGCCACCGTCAAGCCTGACCATTACGTCATATACAGCCTAATTATTAATTAGGTGGACATAAAATTTTTCTTTTCTTTTGAACACACCCTATCGCGTACACAGGATTGCTTAAGGCCGAACTCCTTGAGTTTGCCATCAAGGTTTTAACTCCATGTTAAGGTTGGTCAACACGAAGTCCTTGTCATGACATGAGATGTTACTAAAATATCAACTTCATTCTTCCACATTATAATTACGGAAATATGCTAACATAAATAAATTCTTTTACAGCAAAACTGTTTTACAAATCATTCTCAAAACATCAAAAGAAATACATCAATTCTTTCACTAATCAGCTCTAGCCAGCTATGTCGTCTAATTACTTCATATGACTCTACTCAATCTCATCCTCTATGAGCTTCTCATCATCTGAAAAATGGCAAGAGTGAGCTACAAAGTCCAGCAAGGTACCCACAAGTAGAAAATATTAACATACATATAACATAAGCTTAGCATATGAAAAGTTATCGAAACAAATTCTTCTTTAGTTCAGAAATCCTTATTCTTCTTCTTATTATCTTATCTTTAGGAACCGGACGGGAGTGGACAACATTGAGGAAGGGTTGTGTGTTACCCCACAACCTAGAGCCATATCCTCTCATTATGCTCCCCGAGGCGGGAGGTAGTGCCTTTTAACCGGCATACGGGGCCATAGTCTGAAAGCCTTATGCCACCAAAAATTCCCCCGTGGCCCAGGGGCAGTCCTCGAGTGTCACTCCAATATCCTTTATCCATATTTTAACAGCAAGTTTAATAAAAATTCGGTTCTTTGTTCATATCTTTTAATGGCCATCCATCATAGTTCAAAAGTCAGAAGTCGTAGAGTTTCACTTGCTGTCCGGATTACATACATTTTTCCTTATTCTTATAGCCTTTGTTTTAAACTTCAAACAATTGAGGTCCATATAGCCTTTCCTTTAACATCTTAAAATCGAAAGTCTTTTGTCAAATTATCAGAGGTCTTACTTATCAAAGCCGGAGGTCTTTTCTCAAAAGCCGGTTTCAAATCCATGGGGCAAATTCCGATTTCAAACCAGGCTCTAAGGCCGGTTTCAATTTCGTGGGGCAAATTTCGGTTTCAAAACACACTCTAGGGCCGGTTTCCTATTTTAATCATGCAAAGGTCGGTTCCAATTTCAACATGCAAACTGGTTCCGATTTCAAACATGTAAGGGCTGGTTTCCAATTTAAACAAGCAAAGGGGCCGAACTTGATTTCATGTTCAAAAGGCTGGTTTTGATTTTATCATGTAAAGGGGCTGAACTTGATTTCATGCAAAAGGGCCGAACTTGATTTCATGTTTAAAAGGCCGGTTTTGATTTCATCATGGCACACTTGCGGAATACCTTTCTTTTAACAACGCCGTAGGTAATTTATCAAAAGTCAAAGGTAATATATCAAAAGTTGGAGGTCTTTTTGTTAAATATACAATTATTGAAGTTCATGCAGATCGACAAATAACCATATTTTGTGCATCATGAATAACAGGGCTTCATTTAAACATGCGGTTAACAGAGATTCTTCTTTAAATCAAATGATCTAAACAATTATCATACTTAACGTAACATACGTTCATAAAAAATCTGACATACTTGCTTGCAAACATGCATATACTTGTATTAAGTCGTGAACTTAAATTAAAGAGGGAACACTTGCATCAAATCATGAATTTAAGGGGGGTACACTTGCCTAAATTCTTTTACTTCGCCTTGAAATTCTGGTTTTTCCTTCACTAGAAAATTCTGTCGAGAGCCTCTTCCTAACCTCTTTCCTTAAGCTCTCAGTCCCTATTTATAGAATTTTGGTCTAATGGTAGTAGGTAAGGCAGGTCAGCCACTTGAGGGTGGTTGGGAGTAGGTTACCTACTCAGGTATGGTTATTTCTGACTTTACTTTTCGTAAGGGTTTCTTTATTATTTTCGGTCAACTGGCCTTGACTGAATTTAGGTTTCTCTTTCGTGTTTCAGGTCAACTAGCCATGACCGGATTTAGTTGTTCCTTCCTATACATTTCGGTCAACTGGCGTTGACCAAATTTTACTTACCCGTAACACTTCCGATCAACTGGCGTTGACCGGATTACTTTCCTCTTTCCCTTCCTTCCGGTCAACTAGCGTTGACCGGATAAGCCTTCCTTTATGTTTTCCGGTCAATATACGTTGACCGGATTACGTTCTTCTTCTTTTTTTTTTGGTAAGTAATTAATTGTATTAAATTTAAAGAAAATGTACAAGAAGCTATGTTCTTAACCAAGTGTTTTGCCGACTTGGAAAAAGAGACATAGAAATAGGGGAGTCCCCTAAACCTATGACATCAGTCATCAAAACTAAGGATACAATAATATTCGATCATTGTAAAGATAACTTCCAGTGGCCGAAGTTAATGGAGAAAACGCCATAACAGCATCGTCTGGCCACTTCGGCTCAAAACCATACACCATGTCACTCCGGCCTCAACTATAGCAGGCCACTCCAGCTTCATAGTGAAAAAAGGCACTCCGGAAACCTCTTACTCCGAAAAATAGGCACTCCGGAAACCACATCAGCATCCGCAACGCACACCACTCCGGCTTAACGAGAACAAATTGAGCTCCGGCTTCAATATACACAATGTCACTCCGGCCTCAAAACACGCAAGCCACTCCGGCCTTTTAGTGAAAAAAGGCACTCCGGATACCTCTTATTCTAGGCCACTTCGGCCTGTTATCAAAAACAGCAATCCGAAACTTGGCCATTCCGGCCACAACTCACGCTTGGCCACTCCGGCCAAAGAGAGTATAATACTCACTCTGAATTCTTGCAAATGCCACTCCGGCCTTTTAGCGAAAATGAACTCCGGCCTTTTAGTTTAAGGCACTCCGGCCTTTTAGCGAAAAGGCACTCCGGCCAATTAGCGGACCAGCATCAGAATGGGCTTCGATGCAGCATACGGTTCCCAGCAGAACATCATCTTCCTTGTCAACATCAGAACGTATCCAGCGCTTCACAGATCTAGCTCTTCACAGAACTCTGGATGTTGAAGGCACAAGGCCACTCCGGCCTCAAGAGCATCTCCGTCCACTCCGTCCAATGAGACAAAAATCACCCCAGACATCCAGCTTTTCACAGACCTCCGAAAGTTGAAGGCACAAGGCCACTTCGGCCTCAAGAGCATCTCCGACCACTCCGGGCAATGAGACAAAAATCACTCTGGAAACATCACGCAGTGCCATTTCGACCACATAGTAGAACAAGAAGCACTCAGGCCTCCAAGCTGCCTCAAGGCACAAAACCACCCACTCCCAAACCGGCAGCTATAGGTTTTCATGCATGAGAAGTCCGATTTTTCATGGATGCAGCTTTACGCCGCCTTCCAAACTTGTACAGACGCCAGGGTTCTTCAGATGGGATCATAAAGGCATTGCCATGAAGCCCATCTAAAAATTCAATCTGATTACAATTTTGGATACTCGGACAATTTGTTGCCGATTTCAGCAAAGAAGACAGGAATCCAAAAATAACCTTCTCCTCCTCTGGAGAGAATGAGGCACTATGGGCTTGAGAGATATCAGCCGTAAAAACTAGTTGGAAAGCCAAAAAATAAGCATCATGGGGAAACCCATTATCTGCCGCATCCAACGGAAAGGCTAAGTGGAACTTACTAAAGTTTTCATCAGTTATATCCTGCCAGCACCTGTTCAAGAAGTCTGTCACAAGTTTCCTATGCTCAGCAAGGGTGACTTGGAATAGTTTACGAGAGCCATCTGAGTCCAGGAGCTGTTGAAAAGCCAAGTACAACGGTTCCTTCTCATATGAATCCTCATCATCTGAATCAGAGATAGGGGTATGATCGACGATCAGATCCGCGTCTGGGGTACTACCATCCAGAGTAACCTTCTTGTTCACAGTGGTAGACCCGACTAGAACAACTGGAGAGCCATCCAGAGAGTATTTCTGAACGATCCGAGTGATAGATTCAGGGGTAATATCAGGATCTACCACCTCAATTGGACCCGAAGCATGGGAATCAGGCGGGACCTCGAGGGGTCCAGGAAGAGAGCCAGCAGCCCGGGTACCCTCAAGCAGGGCAACAACCTCATGGGAAACCCCAGCATCAGAAGTAATTGATCCGGCTAATGTGTCAGCCTCAACTTTAGCAGAAGTATCATACTCAGAGGTATCAACCTCAGCTCTAGCATCACAGGGGACCTGGCAAACTTGGGACAATTGATCCACGTTACCCTCCATTCCCGAGGAGGAGCCTTTAGGGCCAACTGCAGCCTTGGCCAGCTCAGCTGCAGAAGAGCAAAGCACAAGCACCATTCCGTTGGGTTCTACATGGGCGGAGCTGGCATCCTCTAGTGCCTCAGCAACCAGCACTTGGTCAGATGGAAGGACCATCTCTCCCACATGACTCCCAGGACCAAGTGCGGGAGCCAGAGGGCAATTAGGTTGCTGATTTAGGCTTTTGGCAACCCATTTCTTGCTATTAATAGAATGGGTATTACGATGAGCTTGCTTGGAATGGTAAACAATCTCAACTTCCACAATCTTGTAAGAATCAGTAGCACCAGTCAAGAGCGGAATTTTTTCAGGAAGGGGGTCATCTAAACTCACCTCAATACAAATTCTGGCAAGGTGCAGGTGGTTCATCCTAGCAGTGCTAGGATCGCAAAGAATTGGTTTACTAATCCTACTTGCAATCCAGCTTAACCCTAATGGGGTCCAAAATTCAATAGGTACATTGACCAAAGACACCCACATGGGGAAGGACTTGAGGGATGTTGAATCCAGTGACATACCCGGTGACCACCTCTTGAGGTAGATGGAATTCCACTTGAATTCCCAAGGGCCTTTAGCCAAGCAAGCCTCCATATGAGGGACAGTGTCAAACGTAAAGAAAAAGATGCCTTTTTCGTTCACAGCTACATTTCGCAGCCCAGATCTAGCCCATAATTTCCTGGCTATGGAATCCACCGCCAGGAAATGGGGAGGTTTGTCATGGAACATGCCCACCAGAGTGGAACCCCACATGACTTTGCCTTGCTCCAAGACTTCAGCCGAGGGAGCCAATGGCGTATCTAGTCTAGCCTCCGAAGGAGGAGGAAAAAATTTGAGGGGCGAAAGGGAAAAAATACCCTTCTCCTTCGCAACTTGCGACCAGGATTTGGCAGAGGATGGCCCAAAATCAGCAATAGCAGTCGTACCAGCAGAAGGAGTCGGCTGAACCAGACAATCGGATGGAGCGACGGGACCAACATGCTGAGAGCAAGAGGGGCCAGCCGATAAAGGCGAGATGTAATAGATGCCACCCACATCCCTAGCTTTGGCCAAGAAATCAGCATCGGGCCCTGAGGAAAGGAACCGAGCGTCTTCGCGAAGGGGAGGGAAGGAGGTGGGAGAAATATCCAAGCAGCGAGCACGACTCTGGAGAGTGCTCGGGGGAACATTTTTATCACATTTTTCGTTCAACTGGCATTGACCGGATTTTCATTCTTATCACATTTTTCGGTCAACTGGCGTTGACCGGATAGCCCTTAATCTCCCTCGACTCTTTGATTATATTGACTCGATGTCGGAGACTTTCTGCGTTTTAGGATCTGGGCCATTACAATCTCCCCCACTTACAGGAATTTTGTCCTCAAAATTTTAAATGAAGTTACTAACCTCAAGAAAATAAGTAGGGTTACTTATCCTGAATTTCTTCCTCCCGTTCCCAAGTTGCTTCTTCAAGTAAATGATTCTTCTAGAGTACCTTTGTTAAGGAAATTGATTTTGTGCGTAACCTTTGCTCCCTTCGATTCAAAATTTGCACCAATTCCTCTACGTAGGATAAGCTCTTGTTAATTGTCAAAGGCTCGAACTCAACCACATGAGTGGGGTCATGGACATATTTCCTAAGCATTGACACATGAAACACGTTATGTACTTCTGCCAAGCTTGGTGGTAGAGCAAGTTTGTAAGCCACTTCTCCAATCCTTTCTAAACCTCGAAAGGGCCAATAAATCGTGGCTTCAGCTTTCCTTTCACCACGAATCTAGTCATCCCTTTAGATGGTGATACCTTTAGGAATACAAAGTCGCCTTCGTCAAACTTCAATGTAGATCTCCTCTGATCTGCATAGCTCTTTTGTCTACTCCGGGCAACCCTCAGATTCTCATGCATTAATTTTATCTTTTCCATCGTCTCTTTAACAATTTCTGGACCCAAAATTCTTTTATTTCCAGGCTCCTCCAGTGAATCGGCGATCTACATCTCCTTCCATACAATGCTTCAAAAGGAGCCATGCCTATGCTGGCCTGATAATTGTTATTATATACGAATTCTGCTAAGGCTAAGAAATTGTCCCAAGTTCCTTTCATCTCTAAGACCAAGGCCCTTAACATATCCTCAAGGATCTGAATCATCCGTTCTGACTGGCCGTCGGTTTGCGGATAATAAGCAGTACTAAATTTTAGTTTCGTCCACAATTCCTTATGTAAACTCTTCTAGAACCTCGAAACAAAGCGAGGGTCTCTATCTGATACAATAGAGGCAGGCACACCATAAAGCCTGACGACCTTGTTTACATACAGCTGTGCTAATTTATCATGGGAGTAAGTTGTCCGGATTGCTAAGAAATGGGCTGATTTTGTGAGCCGGTTAACTATAACCCAAACAGCATCGTGTTTTCTTAGCGTCCTTGGGAGGCCGGTCACGAAGTCCATGGCAATATCTTCCCATTTCTAGCCTGGAAGTGGCATTGGTTGCAACAACCTTGATGGTTTCCTCCTTTCTGCCTTCACTTGTTGGCACACAAGACATTTTTTTCGTAAGCTACGATGTCCCTCTTCATATTCCTCCACCAGAACATTTTCTTTAAGTCCTGGTACATCATACTGACTCCTGGGTGGATTGTATACCGAGATCTATGGGCTTCCTTAAAAGTTTTCTCTTTCAATTTCTTGTTGTCCAGCACACATAATCGATCCCTAAACTTCAATGCTCCATCCAGCTTAACATAAAAATCACTTCGGGAATCTCTGTCCAGATCACTCATGATATTCACAAGGAAGGGATCATTCACCTGCTCTCCCTTGACCTCATCTATCACCTCTGGCTGGACTTGAAGGTATGCTAAAATCATTCGCCTTCCTTGAACATATCATCGGATGTCATAGTGCATTAGATAGTCCAACATCTCAATTTGCTTAACCTGCATTCTTGCCAAGATACCTAGTTGTCGACTTAGTGTATCGGCGACTACATTGGCCTTACCTGACTCGTAATGGATTTCACAGTCATAATTTTTCAGAAACTCAATCTACCTTCACTGCCACATGTTCAGTTCATTTTGAGAGAATAAATACTTTAAACTTTTAAGATCAGAATAGACCAAGAATCTCTCACCATACAGGTAATGTCTCTAGATTTTCAGTGCAAACACTACTGCAACCAGTTCTAGATCGTGAGTTGGGTAATTCCTTTTATGATCCTTCAACTGTCGCAACCCATAAGCAACTACCCTTTCGTGTTGCATTAAAACACAGCCCAACCCAATCTTTGAGGCATCACAATAGACAATCATTCCTCTTGATCCATCCGGAATGGTCAGGACCGGTGCAGAAGTTAGCCGGTCTTTCAGTACCTGAAAACTTCCCTCACAGTCACTGGTCCACTCAAACTTAGCCTCTTTCTTTATTAGTTGCGTAAGAGGCAAGGTGATTTGGGAGAAGTTTTTCACAAACCGTTTGTAATATCCGACCATGCCTAAGAAGCTTCGTACCTCGGTCATAGAGGTTGGCCGGTTCCATTTCACCACTGCCTCCACCTTCTTAGGGTCGACGGAAACCCCCTCTTTGAAAATGATGTGTCCAAAGAATCCTACTTCCTCTAACCAAAATTCACACTTGTTCAATTTAGCGAATAGCTGGTGCTCCCTAAGGATCAGGAGTACAGTCCTTAAATGTTTCTCATGATCCTCATAACTCTTCGAATAAATAAGGATGTTATCGATAAAGACTATCACAAACTTGTCCAAATAGGGTTGAAAAACTCGGTTCATCAAGTCCATAAATACGGATGGAGTGTTAGTTAAGCCAAATGGCATCACTACAAACTCATAGTACCCATATCTAGTTCAGAAAGCAGTCTTTGCTACATAATTCCTTCTAATTCGAAACTGATGGTAACCGGATCTACGGTCGATCTTTGAGAATACACAAGCTCCTTGTAACTGGTCAAGGAGGTTGTCTATCCTTGGCAAAGGATATTTATTCTTAGTGGTAATTTTATTTAGTTCTTGATAATCCACGCATAACCTCAAAATCCCGTCTTTCTTTCATACAAATAGGACCGGTGCACCCCATGGAGACACACTCAGTCGGATGAAACCCTTATCTAACAACTCCTGCAACTACTGTTTTAACTCCTTAAGTTCAGCCGGTGCCATCCTATATGTAGCTTTAGATATTGGCTGTGACGGAATAGATTTTTTTCTTTTTTCTCAAAAGCTTCCGTCAAGACAAGAACAGGGCTAACTTATAAGTTAAGACTTCTGCAGAAATTTCGGCAGAGTCACCTTTGTAACTGAATGAAATTCTAAAAATACACCCTATATGATCAACTATCACAAGCACACAACTATCAATTATCCATAGTTCTTCCTACAGTATTCATACACAGGATCACATGTGCCATCCATGACATAAATCTATAAAAGCATTAGCTATACTAACAGTTCAATATCGAGATGCCATCTAGGACCTGTATAATATATCCAAAAGTTTAGAGCGGGAGCAAAACTATTAACCTGCAAAAGCATAGCTTTCTTTTACCATCACATACATCATATGCATTCTATACAAAACCCATATGTGTATGAAAATCCATAGATACAAGATCAGTATAAAAAATCACATGATCAAATAAGTCTTTACGTCAACAGGCTCTCCCAAAATGGCTCCAAAATACTTTGGGTCCTCAAAAGTCTTTAGAAATTTCTTTCGCTCACTCTTTCTCGTCGGGCACTAACTCTACTATCTCATCTAGAACATCTTTTCTTTTCATGTCCATTCTCTAAAGATCTATGGTCCCGGATCCAAAGGAAAGCAGGCATTCAGTGGCCCTACCCTATTTGGAAACAAAACATTGATTGGGTAGCCCAGAAATGGAAAGGGAAGAATTTTATGGCTCGGTCTAAAAGGATTACTCTTGCAGCTATAGTTTACTTCATCTGGAAGGAACGTAACAAGCGGATTTTTCAAAAATCCGCCCCACAAGATATTCCCCAGATTTTTTCGACGATTATCAATGCAGTTCGAGACAAAATGAAGACAACCTTGGAAAATGACAAAAGCACTCTTAGAATGTTTTTGATGCGCTGGAATTTATAAAAAAAAATTAAAATAAAATTGCCTATTTTTGGGTTTGGCTGTTCCTATTTTGATATTTTCCCGTGTTCCATTCCTTTGGATATGGTATGTGTGTGATGGGCTGAATCCAGGCTGAGTTTGTATTGTTGCCCGAGGTTTGCATCGTGTACGTAAAAAAAAAACTTAGCTTACGGGATTGGCTGTTCTCACTTTGTTTTTCCCCTTGTTCAAATCCTTTAGGGTATGGTCTCGACGTCAAGTTGTATTGTTCTGATCTTAAGACCTCATTGTTTTTTTATGGTTTTATTTCCCAAAAAAAAAAAAATCTTCTTTTTCTTTCTTGCAAGACACGATTCCATGGGAGTTAACTAATCCAGCCGCAGGCTAATGAAGCTACCTTGAACAGGCATTCCCATGGGTTCTCAGAGACAACTAATGAAGACATTGTGTGTTTATGAAGCTAATTGATGCACCATTGAAGCTTGCCCATCCAATTTACACAATGATGGATGATGATCATGTGTTGTTGATTCTTTTAGTTCCCCTTGTTCGTAATTGACTCTCTTTAGCGGACTATGCAGGATTCCGACTTGGCCGTAATCCTGTTGATGGTATGTGCTTTTCAGCTGCTAAATGTCTCCGGTTCCCTTTTCAGCTGATTTTGTACTTGCACATCTATTTAGTGTCCAATTGTTGTCCAAAAGATTATTGTGAAACCCTAACTCAAAATTTGGGGCTTTATGGTTAAAATACATGATTTTATATCAGTATTGCGAATCATGGCTTTAATTTCATGAATAAGCCTGTATTTAGTATTCGTTTTGTGTCCGAAATATTTGGTGAAATCCTAAGCACGAAAATGAAGGGTTTTAAGCTGTTACCATATATTCTGAAATGAACTTGAAGGGTTTCAAACTATTTATGTATATTCTAAAGTGAAATTGAAGGATTATAAACTGTTACTATATATTCTGAAACTAACTGTAGAGTTATTATGAAACTCTGACTGACTTCTGAAATTAAAAGGGTTTTTAGTTAAAAAATAAGAAGAAAATATTTTTGATACTGTTAATTAGGATCTGTGACTGATATACAATCAAGTTAGGTTCTCTGTCATACCCTAAAATGTTATGGTGGTAATCGAGGATAACTATATATATGGAGTTATATGTGGTCCGTCCTTTCTCAGGGTGTTAACCTAGAAGGTAATTACTATTACTGGCCGACATTACTGTACTGAATCCCGTAAGAAGGGATGTCCCATGGGAAGGGACTACTGTTTCTGGTATTAGATTATATGGAGTGAATACAATCTATCATCGATTATTCACCCCCTCCGCTTGTAGGGTTTGTTGGTTGGGTCATTTACTGATAGAAAAGGAATTTTCTATAATTTATAGAATTGAGACCGATTTCTACTTTTTGAAGCCAGTCTTATTGATTTATTATTAACGAAGTATGATTACACTGATTTCTAATTTTCAAATCTTGAGTGTGACGGAATGAATTTTTTTTTTTTAATTCGTCATTCATAACACAATTGAAAATCCAACTAAACCAATTGGGTGCAACACAGGATCACAGATGCCATCTAGGACCCAATATACTTTTACCCATAATAAGTATAGCGAAAGTTATTCTAACACTTGCGGAAGCATTCATATTCATTCCAAAATATTCCTTTCCAAGTACATAGCCAAAATGTTTAACCATAGAAGTCCATTAAGTCATTACAATAATATTATTCCAAAATAAGCTTTCGAGGTCTTTAATCCTTCAGACAAGCTCTCATCACTCCAACTCGTCAGACACAAGCTCTAAAGCTTCATCTGTAGGGGAAAAATATAAAACAGTGAGCCGAGGCCCAGCAAGGTATATTCATATGAACTGTAAAGCGGTTATGCCAAAACAATCATCTGAAAAATAGTACAGACATACTATAATGATATTAAATCTCATGCTTCATAAATCGTTACACTATAGACTGTAAAATAATAACTATAAACTTTACTGATGCATTATAAAACCGAAAACAAAACTCTATACTATTCACTGTCATCTTTTCACTGTATACGATTCATTATCATCTTTTTCTCAGATGATACTCTATCATCTTTTCACTGTACAATACATTTGCATCTTTTATTATGACATATCTTATCAATTTCAGACCCTGCCAGTGTACCCTACTAGCTAAGGGGGCGAATGATCGAGAATAGATTGTGTTCAGTCCACACAATCCAGGGCCTATCATGTCATGTATATCCCATCCTTAGGGATATCTGTACTGTGTGCCACCCGAAGGTCGGCCAATGTTCTTCTTGGCTTAACGCCCTTTAGGACAGGGCAGACCATGAAGCGCTCCATGGACAGAGCTATCCTCGATTACCACCGTAAGTTCTAAGGCCTCACCCAAGAACTTACCTAGACTGTAGTCAGTTTCGGGTCCTAAATAACTATAACGAAAATCATATACTTAAAAGCCGATTTTAAATTACACTTGAGGTCGGTTTCGATTTCCTGGCGTAAAATATACTTGGGGCCGGTTTAGATTTTATCAAGGAAGGGCCGGAGCTCTTTTCTTGTTAGGGGAGCCAGTTTCATTTTGAGTACAAAAAGTCGAAGCTCTTTTTCTCAAAATGCCGGAGTGCTCAAAAAGCCGAAGTGTTCAAAAGCCGGAGTGCTCAGAAGTCGGAGTGCTTTCTCTCAAAAAGACGGAGTGCTCAAAAGCTGGAGTGCGTTTTCTCAAAAAGACAGAGTGCTCAAAAGCTGGAGTTCTTTTCTTTCTAAAAAACCGGAGTGCTTTTTCTTCTTAAGAACCGGAGTGCTTTTTCTTCTAAAGAACTGGAGTGCAAATTCCTTCTTAAAAACCGGAGTGAAATTCCTTTAAAACCAGAGTGTAAATTCCTTTAAAATCGGAGTTCTTTCATTCATAAGGGTCGGAGTGAACTAACTTAAAAGCCGGAGTTCTTTTTAAAAGAGGCCGAAGTGCTTTTTGGACGAAGTGCCTTTTGGACGAAGAGCTTTTCATTCAGGGGGACGGAGTGCTTTTTTCTCAGGGGGGCGGAGTGCTTTTTACTCAAGGGGATGGAGTGCTTTTTACTCAAGGACGTAGTACTTTTAAGACGGACTGCTTTTTACTCAAAGGGGACGGAGTGCTTTTTACTCAAGGAGACGGAGTGCTTTTTACTCAAGGACTGAGTACTTTTCAGACGGACTGCTTTTTACTCAAAGGACGGAGTACTCAAGAAGCCGGAGTTCATTTCCCCTTTAAAGCTGGAGTTCATTTTAAGGACGGAGTTCATTAAAAGCCGAAGTTCATTTTAACGACGGAGTTCATTTTATATTGCAGAAGGTGGATATTCAATGCAGAAAGCCGGAACTTAAAAACAGAGTACACGTGCAGTAAAGCATGAACTTCAAAACAGAGTACACTTCAATATTCTCAAAACATGAGCTTAAAAGCAGGGCAGAGTACACTTGCAATATACTTAAAGCATGAACTTAAAAACAGCGTTCGAAGTAACTTGCAATATTCTTAAAGCGTGAACTTAAAAATGGAAACGGGTTAGAGAGAGAAGCTCTCGCTTCTCTCTTCTCTATCAAATTTCAATTTGAAATTTGAACTCGTTTTTCAGCGGCGCTCCTCCTCTGACCGAGCGACGCCGGAGCTGGCCACGGCCGGTCTCCTGGTTGCTCCGCCCGGTTGCCTCCCGTTTTTCGTCTCCAGCTCTCTTCCTTTCCAGACATCAGATTTGGCTTAGTCGGTGTCCTCTATGACTTCGACTGTGGCTGTGACTGATCCTATCCGCTGATCAGATTGTCGTCATCAGCAAATTCTTCCTCTGAGGCTCGATAGCTCTCTCTAGACCGATTATTTCTTCTTCTCGGTTCACCCCTTGGCGTGCGCTAAGGTGTGGCTGGGATTTTGGGCTTCAAGCTCCTTCGATTTCGATGCTATCTGTAGCATTTGTCGGCTCCTGTGCTGCTCGAAGGTTCTGGCACAATCGTATGTCTTTGCTGCCGACTCTGATGATCCTCTTCCTATGTGTTCACTCCAGTTGGACGGGTTGGGGGATGCCGTACAGCTCGGGATTGGAACTGTTAGGCGAGGGACTGAAGAGCTGGCCGAAGATCTGATTGGTTGCTAGAGTCCCTTCAGTTGCGGTGAGATCCTTCTATGTGCCGCCTTCTGATTGGGTTGTCGGCTCCTGCAAGTTGCCCCCTTTCTTCGTCTTGGGATTTTTTGTAGAAGTCCTTCACCCATCAGGAGCGGATGTTCCAGAGAGAAGTTTTGGCTTCTCTTTGGGTTCTCAAATTTCAAATTTAAAATTTGACTTTTGGTGGGTCTCTCGCCTCCTCAGATTAGGGCTGGGCTTCCATGCCTCAAGCTGATGTGGCTGCTGGAACTTTTTGTCCCTGTTCCCCTCGATGCGGAAGTTCCGACTAGCTTGCTGTTTGTTGCAGCTCAGGAATTTGGCCGGTTCTAGTCTCCTGTAATCTACCAGTTCTGTCTGTGGACATGTTGTGTGATTGGGAGCATGTGCTTTGTTGGGTGTGAATGAGATTTTGGGCTGATCTGCCATACCCGGGTAAGGTGGAGGTTGAGCTCCCCTGCATTTGGTGTGGTTGGATTCTGTCTTGAAGATGTTGTAGCTTTGACTACTTTGTTGTTCCCTCTTTGTTTACTGAGGAGCAAATCTCTGCTGCTGCGATGTGATTTTGAGGTTGTAGTGCTTCTGTTGCTATCTTGAAGATGCCGAAGCATAAGAATGCCAATCTTAATGCCGGTTTGGTTTTGGCCGGGGTGGTGTTGATGATCAGCTGGCGACTTCGAATTGTGGCTGATTTGAAATTGCGGACTTGGCACATCAATTGCCGGGTGACTCTGAGTCCGTCTTGGCATGCGGTACATGGAATATCTATTGCTAAACTTGCCTTGCACTTCATCTGCCGATTCGACTTATGGCTGGTTTGGCATATCTGTGGCAGTTTTCAATTGCCGATTTCAAGGCTGATTTGACTTTCGGCTGATTTGGCATTACTGTGGCCGAATTGAATTGCCGGTTTCATTTTCAGTTGATCATGTTGGGCAGCTTGATGCTATTTTGATTGGCGTTGACGAATGCCGATTGGCACTAGAGGTCGGAAGGGCCTTGAAACCGGTTTGACTTGCCGACTTGGAATGTCATCTGCCGTTTTTGGTCTTGTGCCTCAATTGCCGATTTCAAATTCTGGCCGGTTTGGCTTTACTGTGTTCAATTGCTGATTTGGATTTTGCTCGTGGATTTTGCATGGCAATTGAGCTCGTGGATTATGCTGACTGAGGCTGCCGATTGGGGCTGGAGGCCGGAAGGGCTTTGAACCAGTTTGGCTTGCCGACTTGGAATGTCATCTGCCGTTTATGGTCTTGCGCCTCAATTGCCGATTTTGAATTCTGGCCGGTTTGGCTTTACTGTGTTCAATTGCCGATTTCATCTGCCATTGTCAAATTTGGCTGGTTTGACTTTTCTGTGGCTGAGTACAATTGTCGTTTTCAATACGGTCCTCAATTGCCAGCTTGTGGCCGATTTCATTTGCCAATATCATTGCCGGTTTGATGTCGTAACTCATATGCCGAGTTGGATTCGATATTACCGGTTTGGACTTGGGGCCGAAGTGGCTGATGTGCTGTGCTCCAGTGATTTGGGTGCATTTTTCGGATTGGCTGCTTCCCCCTTGATGCTGTGTTTGTGAAGAATGACAGCATTCTCGTCGATCGTCTGTTCTTGTGTAACATTTGTCAAATTTCTTTTTTGTCGTCTCTGATGAATGTTGTCCTCCTGGAGGTTTTTTTTGTATTTTTTTCTGTACAAGTTGCTCGGGGTATGCCCTAACATTTTATGTTTTATTTTCAAGTCAAATTACTTGGAGATAACACATAATTTTTGTAACTTATTTTTCTCTCTTTAATCCAAAATATTTGCTTACAAAAAAAAAGTGAACTTAAAAACGGCGTCCGAGGTACACTTGCCTGAGAGTTGATTCCTAGATTTTTACCGTCTTGAAGCTTTCTCCCCGTCACTCTCTTCCTTTAGCTTGCCTGACTGTCCACTCCAGCTGCCTCAAAGTTCTTCCCTTCTTCTTCACTCCTTATTCTCCTTGGCGCCAGAAACTCACACCACCCCCCAACTACAGTCCGATATATAAAGAGGAGAGAGCAGGTGGGTAAGTGGAGGTAGTTTACTTGCTCGGTAACTCTTTTCAGGATTAGGTAATTCCTTTCAGGGGGTAGGTGGAGTAATCAGGTTGGTTTACCTACTCTATTTGGTCGCCGCCTAATTGAATTCTAACTAAAGTTTACTTTTGTCTTTCATTCTATTAATTTATTCCGGCCAACTGCTCCATATTTATTGTCAATGCTGCCAGCCAACTACTCCTTACTTGTGATTCTTGGAGGACGGAGTGTTCCACGCTCTCTTTCAGGACGGAGTGACTTGATAGTCCGGAGTGGCTATATGAGTCCGGAGTGCCTTTTATCCGTAGTGCGTTTCTTAAATCCGGATGGCTTTGTTGCACGGAATGGTTTTTATTGGATGGAGTGAATTGTGTTGGACGGAGTGGCTTTGTTGGACGGGCCAATCTCTATTGGACGGAGTAGCTTTGTTGCTGCGTCCGGAGTGTATTTTGTTCACTTCTGACTGGGGTGGCCTTTTGCGATGAGGGTTAGTTGCTTAAGGTTTTGATTCCGGAGTTCTGGGAGGCCGTAGTGTTTTTGCTCCACTCTGGACAGAGTGGCATGATTGAAACTTCCGGAGTGCCCTTGTCCACTTAAGGGTGGAGTAGCCTGTCTTCACTTTAAGGCTGGAGCGGGACTTATTTTGTACTAAAGAAAGGACGAACTTGATTGAGGCTTTAAGGCGGCTGGTTTAGTTTTTGTATTTCGGTCAACACTTTGAGCCATTGGATTTTGGGATCTCACATTGAGTGTTTCTGTTTCCTGGTAGTTCTGTAACCTTCTATATCATATTCTACTATAGTTTTTATAAATCACTATTTTAGAGTATTTATACTTTAGTATGCATTTGTATCCGTTTTACTGCATACTGATCCGCATGAAAGTTTTACTGCATGCCTGCATGTACCTTGCTGGATTTTGGCTCACTGTTTTACTATTTTTCCCATCCAGATAAAGTTATAGAGATCATATTGATGATTAGGCCTAGTTAGAGATTTGCAAGGAAGATTCTGGAGCCTCGGTGAAGTCTCGATGATTTATCGTGAAGTATTTTGGGAGATCTGATAGTTCTGCATGTTCCATAGAATTTTATAAAGGAAGTTATGTATTAATAACTGTAATATGTGATGCATGTGATGAAACAGAAATTGTGCTTCCGCAGGTTTATAGTTCATCTTCCACTATATGTTTTTTAGATTTTGTATAGGTCTTAGATGGCATCTCCTATATGTTTTTGATTTAGTGGATAGGATTATATTTGAATCATGGATGGAAATGGCAAATTGGTGGTCCTGTATATGTGTGTTGTAGGTTAAAATGTGATATTCGAGTAGTTGTGTGCTTGTACAGGTTATAATATATAGGTTATATATTTGGGTTGTCGTCCAATTTTAGATAGAATTCTGTTAAAATTTCTATGGAAATTACTGATGAAAATATACAGATTTTGTTTTGTATTTGTCTGATGGAGAGTCCTATAAAAATTAAGATCCGTTCCATCACAAAACACTTAATGGTATTTTGAAAATTAAAGCCCAGCGGCAGAGGAGCTTTCAATATCATTGGAAATGCAAAATAACGTGGATGGTGATGCTTGGATTTGTTGATGGCATTCTTCTTTTCTCTAAGGCCGACACTAATTTTGTAAACATTATCCATGACTGTCTTAAGGAATTTGAAGTTCTGTCGAGTCTCTTAGCTAACAGGGATAAAAGAAAAATTTTTATATGCTATGGGGACGATACCACTGATCGGGAAATTCAAGACATTATGGGTTTCAAAAGGGGCTCACTTCCAATGAAATACTTGGGCATTCCACTCATTACTACTAGGCTGACTACGAAAGACTGCCAACCCTTGTTGGATAGGGTGCTAAAGAAAGTGACCTCCTCGAAGAATCGATGGCAGTCTTTTGGTGGCCGACTTTAGTTGATCTGTTCCATCCTTTTGACTCTTCATATATACTAGGCATCTATTTTCATCTTACCAAAAGCAATTTTGAAGAAACTTGAGGGCTATATTCGATGTTTTCTTTGGCAATGCTCCATTGATGGAAAGTTAGTAGCAAAGGTTGCATGGGAGGATGTGTGCTCCGCAAAGGACGAAGGGAGCCTGGGGATTAAAAGCCTCGTCGCCTCTAATAAAGCATTTATTTATCGACTTTTTTTGAAGATCATTACAAAAGACATGGACTCGGTTTGGTCGGTTTGGTGTCATGAATATCGTATTAAAGACCGCTGCATTTGGACTATAAAATTGCTAGACTTCGCCACATGGAGTTGGAAGAGACTCATGAAGTTACGCCCTATCCTTCACCTCAAGATATGCCACCACATTGGGAATGGTGCTGATATGTTGTTATGGACAGACAATTGGCACCCTAGTGGTCCTCTATGTGATCGATACACGGAGTGATTTAGATGTGTAACAAGCTTATCTTAGGATGCAAAAGTAGCGGACATCATCCACCATGGTAAATGGAAGTGGCCTAACAATTTCGATATGGAGGTAACAGACATAATGGATAACATGCCCCATTACAATCTTGATGCCTCTCGAAATGATGAAATCAAATGGTGTGCCTGCCTTTCGGGTGTCTACTGGGCGAGATCGGCTTATCTAATTTTCCAGTAGCCCAAGGACAAAGTGAAGTGGTATAATCTAGTCTAGGGTCCATATCATATCCCAACTCGTGCTTTTACTCTGTGGCTGGTTATGCATCAACGTCTCAGCACCCTGGACCATATTAGCTCCTTAATACATCAACTGCTGACCTGCATTTTGTGTAACTCAGGGAGTGAAAGTCATGAGCACATCTTCTTCTCCTGTCCCTTTTCATCGGGTGTGTGGAGGATTGTGCGCCGACATGCTGGAATATGCTAGCCATATAATGAATGGACTCCAAAATTGTCTGGGCAGCAAACAAATGGAAGGGAAATAACATTATAGCCCTCTCCTTCTGTCTCACCCTAGCTTCAACTGTTTATTATATTTGGAGAGAAAGAAACCAACGCACTTTCAAAAATGTTACTCTGTAGGATGAATCCCAAGTGGCCAACCTGATTTACTCTGCTATTCGTCGAAAGCTTGAGGTTATCTCCATTGACCATAATCAGAGCAATCGATCTCTCTTGACAATATGGGATTTACCGTTAACTGGTTGTCACAGTGGATAAAATATGGTCTACTCTTGGGTGCAAAGTTATTAAAAAAATAATAATATTGCATTACAGAATGGGATTGCATTCCGAAAGGAATGCTTTATTCTTGTTTGAATTGCCGGTTTTGGTCTTTTTGCCGGTATGGGTGCTTTTGGTCGGTTCGGGAACATAATGAAGTGGTGCTTTGTGGGTGGTATTGTGTGTTATGCCCGGTATAATGTTATTTTTCTGGGTTGGATTAATTGTAAAAAAAATCTAAGCATTCTGGAAGGAACGCTTTATTCCTATTTGACTTGCCGGTTTGGGTCTTTTTGCCAGTATAGGTGCTTTGGGTCGGTTTGGGAACAAAATGATGATATGGTGCTTTGTGGGAGGTATTGTGCATCATGCATCCCAGTATTGATAAAAAAATAATCTAAGCATTCTAGAAGGAATGGTTTATTCCTGTTTGATCTGCCGGTTTGGGTCTTTTTGACGGAATGAATTTTTTTTCCTCAGAAATTTCCGTCAAGATAGAAATAGGATTTATGACCAAAACACAAAGTATAACTTCTACAGAAATTTTGACAGAGTCTCATTTGTAATTGGATAAAAATCTAAAAATACAACATGTATAACAAACTAGTACAAGCACACAACTATCGATTTATACCACAATTCTTCCTACAACACGTGTACACAGGATCACAAATGCCATCTAGGACCTGTACAGAATATTCAGACTTATAGAGCGGAAGCAGAACTATTAACCTGCAGAAGCATAGTTTCCTATTCATCACATACATTACTTGCATTTCTATACAAAACTCATATATATATAAATGTCCATAGGCATAAAATCCATATACAAAATCATATATCAAGTCAAGTCTTTACATCCAACTCAGAAATTTCCGTCAAGATAGAAATAGGATTTATGACCAAAACACAAAGTATAACTTCTACAGAAATTTTGACAGAGTCTCATTTGTAATTGGATAAAAATCTAAAAATACAACATGTATAACCAACTAGTACAAGCACACAACTATCGATTTATACCACAATTCTTCCTACAACACGTGTACATAGGATCACAAATGCCATCTAGGACCTGTACAGAATATTCAGACTTATAGAGCGGAAGCAGAACTATTAACCTGCAGAAGCATAGTTTCCTATTCATCACATACATTACTTGCATTTCTATACAAAACTCATATATATATAAATGTCCATAGGCATAAAATCCATATACAAAATCATATATCAAGTCATGTCTTTACATCCAACTGATTCTCCAAAATAGCTCCAAAATACTTCAGATCTCCACAGTTTTTAAGTTAGGCTCTAGATCACTCCTTCTCATCCGGTACTAGCTCTACAGTCTCATCTGGAGAGGAGAAAACAGAAAAACAGTGAGCCGAGGCCCAACAAGGTACATACAGATATGCAGTAAATCAGTTATGTAGAACAGTTGTGAAACTATATAGAAACAGAACGGTTATGTAGAATAGAACATAGAAAACAGAGAAAGCATGATTAAACAATAATTGACACAGAAATCAGAAATCAATATAATTCAAAAAGTTGAATCAGAAAGTACAATCAGAAACTTTCTCTTTATATCAGTACAGAATAGAAATCAGTACATAACATTAATCAGTACAGAACAACAATCTGTACGGAACAGTGGTGCTGAACAGTGAAGTAACAGACCTTGCAAGTATATCCCACTAACTGAGGGGGCGAATGATCGAGGATAGATTATGTACATCTCCTTACAATCCAAGGCGATGAACAATGACAGAAAATCCCGTCCTAAGGGATCAGTACAGGTTTGTCTCCCGAAGGTAGGCCAGAAATAGAAACATTCCTCCTGACTGTAATGCCCCGAGGAAGGGCGGACCATATACAACTGCATGGAAAGAGTTATCCTCGATCACCACCGTAAAGTTCTAAGGTATGCCGGAGAACCTAACCTGACTGTAATCAGTCCTAGGTCCTAAATAACAGTAAATATATAAGAACACTAAGTATAGTATCAGAAATAGTTTCTTATTATTTCTTAATTGAAAATCCTTTTCAGTTTCAGAAGTCAATCAAAGTTTTATAATAATTCTTCAGTTTGGTTCAGAACATACGGTAACAGTTTGTAATCCTTCAATCTCGCTTCAGAATATACAGTATTAGCTTAAAACCCTTCAGTTAACTTTAAAATATTTAGAAACAGTTCATAAACTTTCAGATTTATTTTAGAATACACAGAGTGTGAGGACCCAAAACCAAAAACGTAATAATTAGATGCAAATAAGGTGATTAATATCAGTGAGAGACTATGCATGTAGTGAAAAAGTAGTGATTAAAAGTGAAAAGTTGAAAAATGCCCAAAATTCAGCAAGCAGCCGAGTGGCGCTTGTTGGGGGCTCGAACCCTCCTATCGGGCGAAAGAACAAGTGGCGTTTGCGAATCCCTCCGCTCGCTGGCCGCTCGAGCTGGCCTATCGGGCAGAAAATCCAGTGGCAAATTCGGGCACCAGCTGCTCGAGCGGAGAGCTCGAGCGGCAGGCGCAGTATAAAAATGTGATCTGCTCCTCTCTGTTTCATTTTTGCACGATTTAGGGTTTGAGGAGAGAGAGAGAGTGCCGACTTAGAGAGAGAAGAAGGGAGAACGAAGCCCGAGAGCCTCGATCCATCCTTGAGCTAGTTATAAAGGTGAAAGCCCGTGACAAGGCAAGGGTACCTCGGACGTCGTTTTGCATTTTTACCGTTTTTCTCGCTTTAAAGCTTATGGAAATGTTGTAAAAATGATGTTGAAGCATGTTTCCCTCAATTAATCGGTTAGATTTCATGTTTATTCATATTTATTGAAGTATTTGGCTCCAATTTCATGCATGAACATGTGTTATGTGTTTATTTTGACATTGAAAGAATATGGCCAAACCCTAACTAAAAATTTTGGGGATTTATGGTTTAAATGCATGATTGAGTATATATATTTGGATTTATGGCTTTGATTTTATGAAATAAGACTTGTTTAGTGATCGATTTGAGTTCGAAGGTTTTGGCGATGCGCTAAGTACAAAAATGAAGGGGTTTTAGTGATTTTTAACCAAAGCTCTAGTTACATGAAAGTTAATTGATATCGATGTGTAACTTCCAGTATAATTTGTTTTCAAAAATAAGAACGCCCGTATACCGACAAAATTTCCATGTAAATTTAAAGAAGTGCTGAAATTATGTTGTGAAAGTTTGATTTTGAAAATGGGATTTTTTATAAAGGAATGACTCCCGTTACAGTTATTTTGGGACCCGAGACTGATTACAGTCCAGGTAAGTTCTTGGGTGAGGCCTTAGAACTTACGGTGGTAATCGAGGATAGCTCTGTCCATGGAGCGATTCATGGTCCGCCCTGTCCTCAAGGGCGTTAAGCCAGGAGGAACATAGGCCGACCTTCTGGTGGCACACAGTACAGATATCCCTCGGGATGGGATACATATGATATGATATGACATGATAGGCCTTGGATTGTGTGGTCTGAACACAATCTATCCTCGATCATTCGCCCCTTTTCGCTAGTAGGGTACACTGGCAGGGTCCGAAATTATTAAAGTATGTCACAGTAAAAGATGAAAACATATTATATAGTCAACAGATGATAGATTATCATCTGATGAAAAGATGACAATGAAATGTATTCAGTGAAAAGATGACAGTGAACAGTATAGGGCACCGTTTTCAGTTTTACCATGCATCAGTACAGTTTATAGATATGGTTTTACAGCCTATAGTGATATGATTTATGAAGCATGAGATTTAATATCGTTATAGCATGTCTTTACAGTTTTTTTTCAGATGATGTTTGATTAAACATTATGGTTTTGCATTGTTATATGATCGTATTGGAATAATCATTTTACAGTTCATATGCATGTACCTTGTTGGGCCTCGGCTCACTGTTTTAGTATTTTTTTTCCCTCCACATGAGACAGTAGAGCTTTTACCTGACGAAAAAGAGTAAGCAGAGAGAGAAGCTTCTTGAATACTTTTGAGGACCATAGCATAGTGGAGCTATTTTGGAGAAGCCTGTCGACGTAAAGGCCTAGTTGCATATGATTTTGTTTACTAATCTTGTGATTTTTGATGTCCTAGAACATGTTGATTTTTGTATAGAAAGCACATGATGTGTATGATAGTAAAAGAGAAAATGCTATGCTTCTGCAGGTTCTTAGTTCACTTCCGCTACTATACTCTGAATTTATTGTACATGTCCTAGATGACATCTCGTTATTAACTGTTAGAGTAGTAAATGTTTTATGGATTTGTGCCATGGATGGCACATGTGATCCTGTGAATGATTGTTGTAGGAATTGTGAATGATGGATAGTTTTGTGCTTGTTTTGGATGATTTTACAGGGTTGTATCTTTGGATTTTCATTCAGTTATAAAGGAGACTCTGCCAAAATTTCTGCAGAAGTCTTGCTTTATATTTAGACCGTTAATCGTGTTATCTATTTGACGGAGGCTTTTGAGAAAAAAAAATCCGTTCTGTCACACAGAGACTGTTAGAAACCCTTTAGAATTGGTTCAGAATATACAGTAACGGTCTTTAAAAAATCCTTCAGTTTGGCTTCAGAAATCCACAATGATTTATCAGTATAAGTCCATATAAAATTTTTAAATACTAATTACATCAGGAGCTTTATTTCAGTATAGATTAACTTTTATACAATAGAAAATTATGGGTAAAAATCATTCAAACCCATCATTTTCGTATCTAGGGTTTGGCGGAAATTATCAGACGATAAATGGACACTTAACATGTGTATTTTCATGAAATCGATGTCAGATATTACAGTATATACATGTAAACATGAAATATATCCGATTAATTTACAGAAACAGGCTTTATTTATACAGAGCATGGAGAAATATGCTTTTAGAGTATAAATACAGTTGCAGAGATACTAAAACACTGTAAAAATAGGAATTAGAGTCCGAAGTACACTTGCATGAACCCGATCTACCGTTGTTTTTATCCGGATAGGATCGGAACGAGTGATTTCTCCCCTTTTTTTCCTCTTCGAGCTTACTGTCGTACCTTAACTTCCTCTCTCTCCGAAAGTAACAGATTAATTTAAAGAGCTTTCGAATACGAATTCCTTCGAAATTGGGTATGCTGGAACTTTCAAATTGAACAATTGAATTTACACAAATACGTATCACTTAATCGGCATTTAAATGTGAAAACATTACACAAAATATCGTCCGAAATTTCGGGTGAACAGTACCCGTAAACAGTACACGTAAATAGTGCACATATACACAAATCGATTAATTCTTGAAATTTCGGACATCCAACAGGTAATTTATCGAACCTAAGGTAAGGGTAACTATAATCCCAAGTCAATTTATACATTTAACACCAAATGGAAGCTCAAACGGTGTCCAGGCGTGGGTTAAGGGCTTCGCGAATGAATTTCTACCAAATTCCACAATTTTGGATACCCAATCGGTAAATCAAGTTACCAAGGTCATGTATAATCATAATGTAGTCCCAAATAAATTAAAAGCCCCAAAAATCGAAGCCCAAAACAACCCAAGCATAGGGTTAGGGTTTCACGATTGGAATTGCACATAATTCCACCAAATCGGGTACCCAACCAATGAATTAACTTATGGGGGATATGGGTAATCATATTCTAGTACTAATTAAAGCAAAAGCCCCAAAAATGAAAGGCCGGAATCCACCAGATCGCGCATGAACAGTACACGCGCGTGGGAGAGGGTTTTGGATGTGCATAATGGTGCAGAAACAATGAATCGGATGACGAATTTCACATATATATATAATTAGACTATGGGCGTCACAATGATATGCATAGGGTCGGGTATTGAGATAAAATACCTGAAGGGGATCAGACGAAAATCAACAGAAACGAAAGAAAAATTGTATAGATGTACTTGCCTCGACGTTTTTTTTTTGGTAAGTACTTGCCTCAACGTGCTTTACGATTTCTCTAACTAGCTCAAAGCTGGATTCGAACTCTACGGCCTCGATCTCCTCCTTTCTCTCTCTTGTTCATCGCCCTCTCTCTCTAAAAGGATTTGGTTACATGGGAAAATGAAAATCACGAAACAACATGGAGCATTAAAATGGCCTGATGCTCGAGCGTGCGGCTAGCGCAGCCTTATTGCCCAGGCCGGCTCGAGCGCGCGGCAGCACAGCCAATTTGGATTTTGTGCCCTCCGTGGGGTCGAGCCCACGAAGGGCATGGGTTAGGCCTACAGTAAATCTGCAGCAAGTCTACTTCGCGTTTTTTCCATTTGGGACCCGTTTTGACCATTCTAATCAAATCTTTCACATCCTTGGATCTTATTTTTGATTATATAACCTTAATAAGTCATGATTACCACAATTTAAAACCCAAAATCTTATTTACGAATTAACATCATAGCTTACAATTTCGGTTTCTGATTTACCATTTTTGGTTCTTTGAGCCTTTCAATCCGATTCTTCCCGTACCTTTTGACCACAATTTACCTATTTTAATTTAATTACCTCCCAATTATCATATTCCGAAACTCGGGTCATCACGTTCTCCCCCACTTATAGAAATTTTGTCCTTGAAATTTGACGAATGTCGAAATCCCCGAGTCAGAGGCAATCTCTCAAGCATTCCCAATCACCTTCTCGGTTAGATAATTATCCTAGAAAACTTCAGGCATTGAATTATTCTGATCCTTATTACCTGTTTCACTCCATTGACACCTATATTGAACCTTCCTTGTGGGGATAAGCTTTAAGTTTTCCAAGATAATTTATCACAATCACTTATTTACTTCCATATTTATGATACCTGGGAAAAACTTCACACTAATCTACCAAGTTTGAGGGCAATCTAAACCTATTAATTCCCTGCGACTAGCTTAAGTACTCAATCGGTTGAAAATTCTTATTTTAATTTATGTTAAGTCTCAATAATGAGCATTCTCCCTGAACCTTAAATTCCTATAATCGGTGGTAACCTTCTAAATTCTTCTAGCGTTTCCAAATCACCTCATTGATTAAATGGTTCTCTCGAAGAATCTTGAGCATTGAATTATCCCAGTTCTTATTACCGAACGTGTTCTATCAGAATCTAATTCTACCGAGTTCGAAGACACACCAAATTCATTAACAACTTTTCTGACTTAACTCGAAACCTCAAACGGCTAAAAGTACTTACTTGATCTGACCCTAAGCCTAGAAGGGAAATAGTCCTTCTGAGCCTCAGATTGGACCTCATCATATGTGGGTTTGCCACATTTCTGCTACGCTACTCTAATTATTTGTCAAACTATGAGTTATCCGGTTATAATTTGCCGCTATATCAAATTTAACTTAACTCCCAAAACTCCCTTATCAAGTTTCAGTTAAGATTTTGGCACAAATTTCAAATCGCAAATAACATCAAGATCGAAATACCTTATATCCTCAAATTACAAATAGATTAGAAACTACAATTATAATTATCACTAAGATTTATTATAGCTTTAGGTCATTACCCGAAATCTGAAAACCCAAATACTTTGAAACCTCAGAATCTTGTTGGCATACCGATGGGCTACCTAATTTAATCTGAACACGTTCTCCATAATTATAATATAAGTGAATCGTCCTGAAACAAAACCATAGGGCTTTCTCGTTCCAAAATTTTATGGCTCTAATACTTTGAATACGTTTTTATCTCCTAATTTAAGAAAATGACCCCCTATTGTCCAGGAATTTTAATGTATTTGCAATTTTTCCTTTGGCATCTCCTATAAAACACCGAAAGCACACTGATTCTAAAAACTCTTAACGTCAACTATCAGCATTAAGGCCAAATTTCATAAAGATGCTAACGTTTCTCCCAGCAATCCTTAAATGGGTCTATTCATTTGCAATATCGTAAGATTGTTTCTTTATTTTTGACACAATAATTATAACCCTTGATACTATCTGGTATTAGCTACCTCCAAGGTAACATCCCTAAGTTCCCAAAGTGAAGATTCTAACTATTAATTTCGATGTACTGGCAGAGTAATTCTAACTATGAACTTTTTCTCCACTTATATGGGGATAGTCACCTATCACAACACAAGAATAGAAAAATTCTAACCTCCTCAAATATATCACTTGCTATGTTAACTTATTGGACCCATCAATTGTCTTCCCAAATAACATGGAAATCAATTGATCCTTTTGACACCTCCAAATTACCTTTTGCATCTCATCATAACGATTACAAATCTTTCTCAAGATAAATGACTCATGGACACTACAATCCTTGTGGGATACTTGCCAGATTGCTTATCAGATTCAGTTAATCCTATGAAAACCATACCCCTTCTCAACATTAATCAGCCTTCCCTATTTAGTCACCGGTTAAGTTCCTACGGATTCAAAATCATGCTATCAAAGATACCATACCCTCAATGGGGCATTTTCTTAGACTAAACTTGCGTTCCTTTCTCGATCAAGTCTTCGGTTAACAACTGCTCTTAATCCATGACGTAATCTCCAATGGAGTACATATTTTCTACGTTTCTTTGGACTCATCAATAAGGTTATCTCAATATGGACCCAAATATGACTGAAAGATTCGTCCCATAAAATTTATGGACACCCACAAAAATTCAAAACCCATATAGCACTTTTGAACTTTGTAGCAACCGTACCATTATCCGAATACTGTCGCAGTAAAAATTTTTTTAATCATCTATAATCGACATGTTATGAATACGGGTCCATCTTAGAAATGACCTATTCATTTATTGTGCCCACTTATCAATTGATTAATCTCTGAGTAACCCATTAATCAACCAACCACAACAATCTCATTAGTTTATCTTACTTCCTTGAGGTTTCAAGGCATCCACAACAGTACCTAGCCAATGCTCCTATAATTCCATACAAAATCCTTAGAGGCTAATGTCGATTTCAACCGACTCCAAATCATCCATTAAAACAAGTTGGCTTGATCTTTTCTTCTGAATATATATACATATCCTTAAAAAATTTTCATAGTTAGATTTCTTAACGGCCATCAACTGACTCAAAGGGATGGTCTCGTTACTAATTGGATTTAACACCTATTCTTGGTTCGATTAGCTTTACCACTTATTTAGAATTCACAAACTGATTGAAATGTATAATATCCTATCAATACCTTCCACATCAATATCTACAAACACCTTTCTCAATTCTAATGGATTTGCATTATCCAAAAATTCTTGCACTTGATCACTACGAATTGATCCTAAACCAGTATCCTTAAACTTAGTTTCCTAAAATCGACTCCAAGTTACATAGACCTCAAGCCATCAATTTCACTTATCGGCCATACTGACTAGATTGATCCACTGTCCCTTTTAGGACCTCAAGCCAAAATGATCAAGCCTAAACTTCGAACCAAAACTGATTACCGTAGACCTCAAATCAATACTAATCAGCTCAAGCACCAAATCGGCACCAATCAAGTTAGGACGTCAAGGTGCCTCATCGCGGCTCTCTCGACCTATTCCTATAGGAATTCAGTACAGAGATTCAAACTTATGCTTCGGCTTTTTGATCAATCAATTTCGAAGACATCTCAACTCTCTGATACCAATTGTGACGGAACTGTTTTTTTTTTCTCTCGACAACTTCCATCAAGACAGAAATAAGATTTTGGACTAAAATACAAAGTACAACTTCTGCAGAAATTTTGGCAGAGTGTCCTTTGTAACTGGATGAAAACCCGAAAATACAACCAGTATTACCAATCAGTAAAGCACACAACTATTAATTTATACCATAATTCTTTTTACAACACGAGTACACAGGATCACAGATGCTATCTTAGACTTGTACAGAATATCCAGACTTATAGAGCGGAAGTAAACTACTAACCTGTAGAAGCATAGTTTCCTATTCATCACATGCATTACATGCATTTCTATACAAAACCCATATATATATATATATATATATATCCATAGGTATAAAATCTATATACAAAATCATATATGAAGTCAAGTCTTTATATCCAACTGATTCTCCAAAATAGCTCCAAAATACTTCAGATGTCCACAATCTTCAAGCTAGGCTCTAGATCACTCCTTGTTCGGTACTAGCTTTACAGTCTCTTCTGGAGGGAAAAAATAGTAAAATAGTAAGCCGAGGCCTAGCAAGGTACATACAGATATGCAATAAATTAGTTATGCAGAACAGTTATGAAACTGTATAGAAACAACATGTTATGTAGAATAGAACATAGAAAATAGAGAAAGCATAATTAAATAATAATTGACTCAGAAATCAGAAATCAATATAATTCAAAAAGAAAAATCAGAAAACAGAGTCAGAAACTTTTTCTTTATATCAGTATAGAACTGAAATCAGTATAGAACAATAATCAGTATGGAACAGTGGTGCAGAATAGTGCAGTAATAGACTCTGCCAGTATACCCTACTAGCCGAGGGGGTGAATAATTGAGAATAGATTGTGTACATCTCCTTATAATCCAAGGCTATAAACAGTGACAGAAAATTTCATCCCATGGGATCAGTATCGGTATGCCTCCCAAAGGTAAGCCAGAAACAAAAACGTTCCTCCTGACCACAACGCCTCGAGGAAGGGCGGACCACATATAATTCCATAGATAGCGTTATCCTTGATCACCACCGTAAAGTTCTAAAACATGTCGGAGAACCTAAACTGACTATAATCAGTCTTGGGTCCTAAATAACAGTAAGTACATCCGAATAGTAAGTACAGTATTTGTAAGGTTCAGAAATCAAAAAGGCTTAAAATTGAAATAAAATATTCTACTTAAAACTAGAGTATTTTGATTTCAACTTAAAACCGAAGTATTTTGATAAGGATAAAATCCAAAATAAAGTGTAAAGGATGAAATCCAGAGTGATTGTCACGATTGACCGGACTCAAAGATGTTGACCGGATTTTGAAGGTATTATGTTGACCGGACTCGAAGAAGTTGACCAGACTCAAAGAAGTTGACCGAATTTGAAGAAGCTAACCAGATTCTGAAGGCATTGACCGGATTTTGAAGATGATGACCGGCCTTAAGAAGGTTGACTGGCTTTAAGTGGGAAAGTTAATCGGACGAAATCTATAATAATTGGCTACCGAATTCAAGGCAAACTAAAGACAAACTTTGGGCAGTTAAAATCCAACTAGATCCCAACTAAATAGAGTAAGTGAACTACCTCATTGACCATCTAAGAATAAGTACCAAGTAGGTGACTTATCCTACTTACTTCCACCTATTCACTGAAGGCAAGTACCGAGTAGGTAACTTACCCCCACCTACTCCACCAAACCCCTCCTCTTTATATACTGGGCTTTGGTTGAAGAGGCGAGTGTGAGTGCTGGTAAGTAAAAACAGCAAGGAACGAAGAAGGAAGGAGATCCTCAAGTCAGCTAAAGTAGGCAGTCGGGCAAGTATACTTCCGACGACTACTTTTTTTAAGAATATTGCCGGTGTACACCACTGTTTTTAAGTTTATGATTTAATACTTTGTTTTAACTTCAGAATATTACAAGTGTATCGGACGATCATTCTTTTAAATTCATGTGCCCAAATTTTAAAGTTCGTACTTAAGCACTTATATTTCCGTCTCCAAAGTTCCAGCATTAAATGAAATTGCAAGTTTTCCCTTCCCATTTATATTAAATACATCTCGTTTTAATTACTGTTTGATAAGTTGTATTTTGGTTCGAATGCATGCTTTCTACCTTCTGCTAAACTCATGTTTAAATTGGAGTACATGAAAATGAAAAAGTACACCGGCTTGTATGACACTTGCATTACCCAAATTTGAAATCAGCCTTGATTAGTAAAATATTTTGAAATCGGCCTTATAATATAATTTAAAATCGGCTTAAGTAAATATCGAAACTGGCCTTGCATATTAATTTGAAACCGGCCAAGAATAATTGAAATTGGCTTTGTATTACAATTGAAACCGGCATTTATACGGTAATTTTGAAACTGGCCTTGTATCGTAATTTTAAAATCGGTGTCTGCACTATGATTTTAAAATCGGCCTTGTATCATAATTTTGAAACCGGCATTTGCACTGTGATTTCAAAATCGGCTTTGTATCGTATTTTGAAATCAGCATTTGCACTATGATTTTGGAACCGGCACTTGTATTGTAATTTGAAACCGGCATTTGCTCTTTGATTTTGGAATCGGCCTTGATTTGAAACCGACATTTGTAATATAATTTTGAAACCGGCTTTGTAAAGTGACGTATAAGTTCTATAATTTGAAACCGGTTTTAAGTTATGATTTTTGAACTACGTTCTGTGATTTGAAACCGGCTTGAAGTATATGATTTTTGAACCGGCCTTAAGATATCTGTACACAATCTCTGAAGGATTAATAGTGATGTTTTTGATTGATACTGAAAATAGCTTTCAGTAAACGATAAGAAGAAAATGTTTCTGTTACTGTTATTATGGACTCAGGACTGATATGCAGTCAAGTTAGGTGCTCCGGCATACCTTAGAACGTTATAGTGGTAATCAAGGAAAACTCTATTCATAGAGTTATATGTGGTCCACCCCTCCTCAGGGCGTTACAATATGATGGTAGCTTCTGTTTTGTTCTGGCCGGCGCCTCCTTGGATTGGGGAAGGATCTCATGAGGTGGGATCATCTGTTCTATTTATTGTCGTTGATTGTGGGAAGATGTATACAATCTATCATTAATTATTCATCCCCTCCGCTAGTACGGTCTACTGGTAGGGTCCTTCACTATGGAAGTAAGACCGACTTCTGCTTTCTAAAATATGAGTATATTGATTTCTGATTTCCAAAGCATGACCGCTTTCATTTTTATGTCTGTATTGTAATTCTACCACTTCATTATGGCATTTGTATCTTCATGTTCAACTGTATCTATTTTATTGAGTTATATTCTGCATATATGTTTTATTACATACCTGCATGTACTTTACTGGGCATCGGCTCGTTGTTTAACTATTTTTCTCCCCTTCAGAGGAGACTGTAGAGTTATGCCTGATGAGAAAGACTAGAGTTCAATCTAAAGGATTCCTAAAGATTTAAAGCACTTTTGAAGTTATCACGGAGGAAGCAGTCTTGATAGAATACATATACCAAATTGTAATTGAACTATTACGCCTATGTATGCATGAATGAGTTTTTGGGTATGAATATGAATGCTTCGGCAGATTTTTAGATCGACTTCTGCAACATATTTTTACAAATATCTTATATAGGTCCTAGATGGCATTTGTGATCTTGTGTTTGCATGTTATGTTATAACTAGATTAGTTGTGTGCATATACTGAGTTACGGTATAGACTGTTTATTTCTATCTGACTGACGGAATCAATTAAAAAAAAATCTTTTCCGTCACAGTATTAGAAATACTTTCTTATTATTTCTTAACTAAAAACCCTTTTCAGTTTCAGAAGTCAATCAAAGTTTTACAAAAACTCTACAGTTTGGTTCAGAACATATAGTAACAGTTTGTAATCCTTCATTCTCGCTTCAGAATATACAGTATTAGCTTAAAACCCTTCAGTTAACTTTAGAATATTTAGAAACAATTCATAACCTTTCAGATTTATTTCAGAATATACAAAGACAGTTGGAAACCCTTTAGAATTCGTTCAGAATATACAGAAAAGGTCATAGAAAAATCCTTCAGTTTTGCTTCAGAAATCCATAGTGATTTATCAGTATAAGTCCGTATAAAATTTTTAAAAACTAATTACATCAGGAGCTTTATTTCAGAACAGTTAACTTTTATACAATAAAAATTATAGGTAAAAATCATTAAAACCCATCATTTTTGTACCTAGGGTTTGGCTGAAATTAGTAGACGATAAACGGACACTTAAGATATGCATTTTCATGAAATTAATGTCAGATATTGCAATATATACATGTAAACATAAAATATATCTGATTAATTTACAGAAACAGGCTTTATTTATACAGATCATGGAGAAACATGCTTTTAGAGTATAAATACAGTTTCAAAGATATTAAAACACCATAAAATAGGAATTAGTGTCCAAAGTACACTTGCCTAAACCCGATCTATCATTGTTTTTTCCCGGATAGGATCGGAACGAGTGATTTCTCCCCTTTTTTCCTCTTCGAGCTTACTATCGTACCTTAACTTTCTCTCTCTCCGGAAGGAACAGATTAACTTGAAGAGTTTTCGAATACGAATTCCTTCGAAATGAGGCATGCCAAAACATTCAAATTGAACAATTGAATTTACACAAATACATATCACTTAATCGGCATTTAAATATAGAAACATTACACAAAATATCATCCAAAATTCTCGGGTGAACAGTACCCCTGAACAGTACATGTCAATAGTGCACATATATACAAATCGATTAATTCTCAAAATTTTGGACATCCAACAGGTAATTTATTGAACCCAAGGCATGGATAACTATAATCCCAAGTCAATTTATATATTTAACTCCAAAGAGAAGCTCAAACGGTGTCTGGGCACGGGTCAAGGGCTTCGCAAATGAATTTCCACCAAAATCCACAATTTCGGATACCCAATCGGTAAATCAACTTACCCAAGTCATGTATAATAATAATGTAGTCCCAAATAAATCAAAAGCCCTAAAAATCGAAGCCCGAAACCACCTGGGCATAAGGTTAGGGTTTCACGAATGGAATTGCACATAATTCCACCAAATCGGGTACCCAACCGATGAATTAACTTATGGGGGATATGGGTAATCATATTCTTGTCCTAATTCATGCGAAAGCCCCAAAAATTAAAGGCCGGAATCCACCCGATTGCACATGAATAGTACACGCGTGTGGGTGAGGGTTTCGGATGGGCATAACGGTACAGAAATAATGAATCGGATCACGAATTTCACATATATTTATAATTAGACTATGGCCGCCATAATGATATACATAGGGTCGGGTATCGGGACAAAATAACTGAAGGGGATCGGACAAAAATCAACAAAAATGGAAGAAAAATAGTATAAATGTACTTGCCTCGACGTGTTCAACGATTTCTCTAACTAGCTCGGACTCCACGGCCTCGATCTCCTCCTTTCTCTCTCTTATTCGTCACCCTCTCTCTCTAAAAGGGTTTGGTTGCGTGGGAAAATGAAAATCACAAAATAGCACGGAGCTTTAAAATGGCCTGACGCTTGAGCATACGGCAAGCGCAACCTTACTGCCCAGGATGGTTCGAGCGTGCGTCAGCACAGCCAACTTAGATTCTGTGCTCTCCGTGGGCTCGAGCCCATGGAGGGCGCGGGTCAAGCTTGCAACAAGTCTGCAGCAAGTATACTTCGCATTTTTTTCCATTTGGGACTCATTTTGACCATTCTAACCCAATCTTTCACTTCCTTGGACCTTATTTTTGATTATATAAGTCATGATTACCACAATTTAAAACCCAAAATCTTATTTACGAATTAACATTTCACAGCTTACAATTTCAGTTTCCGATTTACCATTTTCGGTTCTTTGAGCTTTTTAATCCGATTCTTTCCTTACCTTTTGACCATAATTTGCCTATTTTAACTTAATTACCTCCCAATTATCATATTTCGGAACTCGGGTCGTCACATTCTCCCCCATTTATAAAAATTTCATCCTCAAAATTTGACAAATGTCAAAATCTCTGAGTCAGAGGCAATCTCTCAAGCATTCCCAATCACCTTCTCAGTTAGACGATTATCCCAGAAAATTTCAAGCATTGAATTGTTCTGATCCTTATTACCTATTTCATTCTATCGAAACCTAAATTGAACCGTCCTTGTGGGGATAAGCTTTAAGTATCTCAAGATAATTCATCACAATCACTTATTTACTTTCACATTTATGATACCTGGGAAAAACTTTACACTAATCTACCAAGTTTGAGGGCAACTTAAACCTATTAATTCCCTATGACAAGCTCAAGTACTCAATCGGTTGAAAATTCTTACATTAAATTATGCTAAGTCTCAATAATGAGCATTCTCCTCGAACCTTAAATTCCTATAATCGATGGTAACCTTTTAAAGTCTTCTAGCGTTTCCAAATTACCTTATTGATTAAACAATTATCTCGAAGAATCTTGAGCGTTGAATTATCCCGGTTCTTATTACCCAATGCGTTCTATTAGAATCTAATTCTACCGAGTTCAAGACACACCAAATTCATTAACTACTTTTTCGACTTAACTCAAAACCTTAAACGGTTGAAAGTTCTTGCCTGCTCCTACCCTAAGCCTAGAAGGGAAATATTCCTTCTGAGCCTCAGATTGAGCCTCAGCATATGTGGGTTTGCCACATTTCCACTATGCTACTCTAATTATTTATCTAACTACGAATCATCCGGTTATAATTTGCCATTATATCAAATTTAACTTAACTCCCAAAACTCCCTTATCAAGTTTCAATTAAGATTTTGGCACAAACTTCAAATCGCAAACAACTTCAAGATTGAAATACCTTGTATCCTCAAATTACAAATAAATTGGAAACTACAATTATAATTATCACCCAAAGATTTATTATAGCTTTAGGTCATTACCCGAAATCTCAAAACCCAAATACTTAGAAACCTCAGAATCTTGTTGGCATACCGAAGGGCTACCTAATTTAATCCGAACACGTTCTTCATAATTATAATATAAGTGAATCATCCTGAAACAAAACCATAGGGATTTCTCGTTCCAAAATTTCGTGGCTCTAATACTTTGAATACTTTTCTATCTCCTAATTTAAGAAAATGACCCCCTATTGTCAAATAATTTGAACGTATTCGCAATTTTTCCTTTCGCATCTCTTACAAAACACCGAAAGCACACTGAGTCTAAAAACTCTCAACGTCAATTATCAGCATTAAGGCCAAATTTTTTAAAGACGCTAAGGTTTCTCCAGCAATCCTTAAATGGGTTTATCCATTCGCAATATCGTAAGATCGTTTCTTTATTTGTGACACAATTATTATAACCCTTGAAACTATCTGGTAATAGCTACCTCCAAGGTAGCATCCCTAAGTTCCCAAAGTGGAGATTCCAACTATTAATTTCGACGTACTAGCGGAGTAATTCTAACTATGAACCTTTCCCTCACTTATTGTGTTGGACCGGATACATTCCACCGCATGCGGCCGCCGTCAAGCCTAAGCTTTACTACACATACGGTATAAATACTAACTAGGTGAACATAAAAATTTTTCTTATATATATATACTTTATATCGCGTACACAGGATCGCTTAAGGCGAACTTCTTGAGTTGGCCATCAAAGTTTAACCTCATATCTGACCGGCCAACATTAAGGTTGGTCAGACATGAAGACCTTGATATGAAATGAGATGCTACTAGGAAAGTCAACTTCATTTTCCCATATTATAATTTCGAAAACATACTAACATCCATTAATTTTTTTACAGCAGAAATGTTTTACAGGTCCTTCCCAAAATATCAAAAGAAAATACATCAATTCCTGCACTCATTCGCTGATCAGCTCTGGCTAGCTATGCTGTCTAGCTACACCACATGACTGTATTCAATGTCATCCTCCATTAGCTTCTCATCATCTGAAAAATAGCAAGAGTGGACTACAAAGCCTGGCAAGGTACCCACATGCAGAAAACATTAACATACATATCATCGGATCAAAGTAACATAAACTTAGCATACGAAAATCACCATATTATTTCTTCTTAAGTTCAGATTTCTTTGTTCTTATTCTTATTATCTTGTCTTCAGAAAATTTATAAAACTATACAAAATTCTTATCATCTTTAGGGACTGGACGGGAGTAGACAACATCGAGGAAGGGTTGTGTGCTACCCCACAACCTAACGCCGTATTCATCTATTATACTCCCAAAGGTGGGCAGTAATATCTTTTACTCGGCATACGCGGCCATAGTCCATAAGCCTTATGCCACCAGAAATTTCCCCGTGGCCCAGGGGCAGTCCTCGAGTGTCACTCCAATATCCTTCATCCAATTTTAACAACAAGCTTAATGGAAACTCGGTTCTTAGTTCATATCGTTTGATGGCCATCTATCATAGTTCAAAAGTCGGAAGTCATAGAGTTCCACTTGCTGTCCGGATTACATACATTTTTCCTTGTTCTTGTAACCTTTGTTCTTAACTTTAGCATTTGAAGTCCATAAAGCCTTTCCTTTAACGTCTTAACACCGAAGATCTTTTATCAAATGCCAGAGGTCTCATTTATCAAAGCCGGAGGTCATATGTCAAAAGCCGGATGTCATTGATCAAAAGCTGAATACCTTTTCTATTAACAAGCCAGAGGTCATATATCAAAAGCCGAAGGTCTTTTCTCAAAAGTCAGAGGTCAATTATATACTTCAAGTCGATTTTAAATCATAGAACTTATACGTCACTTACAAAGCTAGTTTCAAAATTATATTACAACTGCTAGTTTTAAATTCATGATATAAGGCTGGTTTTTTACATAGTTGAGGGAGCAGCTACCGGTTGGTTGCATCCCCCATATGTGAAGAATAGAAATGAGCTGTGATACAAAGGTTGCTGATTCCATGCTTCCGCCTGCTGGTCTGTGCTGCGGTGGATGGTTTGTTTGACATCTGATTGGCTGATTAGCTGTGTCTGGAAGTAGTTGATCATTCGTTTGATCATGTGTTATATAATATTTTGTTTCTGTTGTACGCTGTCCTCCTAGAGGACCCATCTTTTGTGTGTTTTTTCTTGTTGTATCATCTGATGTACCAGCTGCTCGGGGTATGCCTTAGCGTTTTATACTTTAACACCAAGTCAAAATACTTGGTGATAAAGTATAGTTTGTGTAATTTTTTCTCCTTTTAATCCAAAATACTTACTTACCAAAAGATACAATGCTGGTTTCAAATGAAGGCCGGTTTCAAAATCAAGAGCAAATGCCGGTTTCAAATTACAATACAAGTATCGGAGGTCTTTTTACTCATGTTAGATATCTTTCAAACTTGTTCGTGGCCAGAATTCATACAAGTAAGTAAGTTAAAAACGAAGATCTTTATGAAAACATATAACAGAGCTTCCTTTAAACATGGCCTTAACAGAATTCAGATGATCAGAACAAATATCATGTACACCGTAACATAAGTTCATAAAAAATTAGACATACTTACATTGCAAACATGAACTATAGAAAGATGAGTACTCTTATAGTAAATCATGAATTTAAGGGGGGTACACTTGCATTAAACACATGGTCAAAAAAAGGTGAGTACTCTTACCTGGATTGGATCTATGAACTCCTTACTTGGTTCTGGCTCGAATTTCTTAGCGCCTTCATCCGGTCGATTGCCCAGCTTCCTATCCTAATTCCCAGGGCCATTACTTATAGACGTTGGGGTTGGCAGCAGTAGGTAGGGCAGGTGAACTGCTTGTACTTCTTTGCTTGCTCCCTTGCCTTTCTAGAAGGTCAGCGGGGCGGTTGAGAGTAGGTTACCTACTTAGGCATGGTCATCCTGACCTTAATCATATTAAGTCATTACGTCAATCAATCGGGCGGTCAACTCTCCCTTGGCCTCTCTTTGCGCTTTCCAGTCAACTGACATTGACCGGATTAAATTTTTTTTTTTATCGTCTCAACACTTCCGGCCTCTTTCCTTCCTTTCCGGTCAACTGGCATTGACCAGTTAAATTTTCCCTCACGTTTACGGTCAACAGGCATTGACCGGATTAACTTTCTTATTATCTTTTCTGCTCAAGAATCACACAATTTCGGTCAACTTAACTATCCTGACTTGCCTTCTAGTCTTATAATTGCTCCTTCATTACTTCCGATCAACGTTAGTTGACCGGATAAGTACCATTCACATTTTTGGTCAACTGGCGTTGACCGAATAAACTTTCTTTTACTCCAACATTATATTAATTTAATGACTGGGACTTTCTATGATTTAGAATTTGGGCAGTTATAATCTCCCCTACTTATAGAAATTTTATCCTCGAAATTTTGATGAGCCTTAGCCTCTCAGAATAGCTCAACCTAGACACATACTGATCTTCTCAACCATCGATACAAGGGAGACCTTATAACGATCCTCCGAAATTCAAAAGCGACCTACAATAATGCTGGCCATTTTTCCAATTTAATCCGATATTTCAAACGAATCCAATGAACTTCCACTTCAGTTCATTCCAAGCTTCAAAGAATTCAATCACAGCGACCTCAACCTTATTCTTAAATCTCTGAGCCATGGGTTCACAACGCTTGCGCTGCAATACTCTGATTAAAACAGTTCTAGGATAGTCATACTATGAAGACAATTCCACAATCCTCAGACTACAGCCACATTCCAAGTTACAGTCATTAGGATCACTCGAAGAGTCAACATAACTTTAAAACATTACCCAGAATCTTAAGATCCCAATTACTTAGTAACCAATAAGCCAACTGATTCAAGCCGAACATGTCTTCTATGATTACGATAAGTGGGTCGCCCTAATCATCTTGAAACAAATCATAAGGACTTCATATTTCATGAATTCCTAGCTCCCAAACATCGAATACGATTTTGTCTCCCAATTCAAGTACATGGCATCCTATCACCCAATCATTTGGACTTACTCGCAATTTATCTTTCACATATCCTATGAAACTTCAAAGGCATACAAGTCCAATGACTCGCAGCATCAATTGCCAACTTTGATGCCTGCTTTCCCAATGAAAACATCGAGGTTCACTTTCTCAACCTTTAAACAGGTCTGTCCACATGCAATATCATATGATCATTCTTTTTAATAGTACAATTACTTTGGCTCTTAAAATTTTAGGTAATGACTATCTTCAAAGACAAAGCCATAAGTTTTCAAAGCGGAGACTTTAATCATGAACTTTTCCCCCACCTAAATCAAAGGAATCCACCTATCATGATGTGAGAGTAACATAACCTTAACGATTCTCAAAGGCATTACATTCCATGATAACTTGCCAAACCCATTAGGGATCAACCCAAATGACATGAACGTCAATTACCCCTATTCGATCTCCGAAAATTACTGTTTATCTTTCGTTCTAACAATTACAAATTTCTCTAAGCCAAACGTGTCACTTGAATTGTAATCCTCGAAGAATACTTTTCGAATCATTTAATAACTTCGGTTAGACCTAAGATGACCATACGCTTTCACGACACTAATCAGTTTTTCCAATAGCCATCACTTAAAATCTTATACATCCCGAGATTATGCTACCAAAGAGCTACAAGCCTAACAGGGCATTTCCTCCACTAATCTCGCATTCCTTTGAATTTATCTATGAAGTCACCACAGGCTCGAATATGGCCAAAAGATTCAACCCATAAAATTTCATGAAATACTAATGGACCTACAAACCCAAACGGCATTTTCTAGACTTCATAGTAGCCATATCTTTATCCCAAATACCACCGGGGCTACTACTTCCATTGACCCACAATTAACATGCTATGGACCCAAATCGATCTTAGAAATCGTCAAGCCTTTACAACGGCCCACATAATTCGCTTATCCATTTACAAGGTCCGTTTGACAAATCATCAATCTCCTAGGCCACCCCATTTTTGAAATTCATGAACAACCTTATCAGTCTGTCTTATCTACCTCAAAGGTTCTGGGGTATTTCACAATGATACCAAAGCCTATACTTCCACGGCTCTGCATAGAACTCTCAACGATCGCCATTGATTTCAACACAACCTCTGATTATCGGTCAACAGATAAGTCAACCTAGTCTTCCTTCTATAATCATCCTCAAATAGTCACACGGCCAAAGCCCCTCAATGACCACAAAATAACTTCAAGATGTGGCCGCATAGACTAATTAGGCATAACTTAGATTTTTATCGAATGTTCCACAGGAAGACATCATCAATCTCTTGATACCTTGATCAATTCAAACTTATGCCTTAGATCCCACAACTTGATTGTCGGATGTCATCCTTGACCAATCCAACAGTAATAGCACTATAGTTTGCCCACCGAACTACTATTAAGATCAAATTAAGACTTGGTACCTTACTGGCTCAAGTTCATACCTAAAACCATACAATTCAATTCTAAGATTCGTACATAAACATCCACTTTGATATGTCTTTTGTCCTTCCAAGTACTAGGTCACCTTTGCCGCTATTACAAAGCTTAGGTCTCCCAATTGTACATAACTCAAAACACAATGCAAACATGGGTTTGGAATCCCCAAAACAACACCAGATTATAATATTAAGCCCAAAGGCCTTACCTCTTATCGCGACAGGTGGCACTTAATACTTTAAGTTAATACCTTAGAACTCTGATTAAAAACACTGAACCTCTTCGCCCCCCGTCCATGGATAAGGACATACCTAAATCTTGCAATCAAACCAACCATTCTTGAAACATGCTCCCGAGAGTCTCATCAAAACAAAGTATTCATCCTTAAAGCTTCCATAAGCACATAGGACAATACCTCTTAATCCTCAAGACCCATGATCTTCTTCCCGTTAACTAACCAAAGTCAACTTCACTTCCTATATAACATGGGGCAACATGCCATACCTTCTACCAAACTTGGGGTCACCGCAATGCCATCTTAAGTCTAAAAATTGACATCGTCAACCTCAATATAACTCGAGGCTACCCAAAAGTCCAAACACTTAAACATTTTTACAAAACAATCACGAATTGTCATCCTAGGACTTGATATACCCGAAATTTACTCCAATCATACCAATCTCGAGCCGATGGCTCCCTACTGGACCTTAACAATTTTGCCTTCTTTGAGAGTCCTCCCCTAACACCACTGGCTCTTGAAGTTTGATTAAAAGTCCTCTCTCTAAAAAATTCCCCTCTTTCTAGCTCCTTCTCATAAATAATGGCCCATTCTAATACCTCTCCATGCATAAGCCAACTTCAAAGTTGAGAGGTGTCTCCGGATATCATCTCTTAATCCTTGAGAGAACCTTCTAGCCTTTCTCTCCTTGTCTTCCACCATATAAGGAGCATAGCGGGACAGTTCTGTAAATTTTGCATCATACTCGGCCACGGTGCGAGTGCCTTGCCTTAAGCGAAGGAATTCATCTTCCTTCTGTCCGTGAAGATTAGCAGGAAAGTATTTCTCTAAGGACGCTGCTTCAAACATTCCCCAAGTAATTTTCCTCTCTGGCACCTCAAAGACTCTCTTTTGCATCTCCCACCAGTGGTGGGCCTCACCCACCAGCTTATGGGTGGCAAATAGGACCTTATCTCCAGTAGGACACTTAATCACTACGAACACCTTCTTTAATCATTGGATCCAGGTGTTCACCTTCAACGGGTCGGGTTCTCCAAAAAATTCAGGAATTTGCTCATTGGTAAAGCGATCGTAGATCGACGTCTCCTAATGAACAGGAATTGGGGCGGTCACCGGAGTTGGTGGAGCCAAGGCTTCTATGACGTCAACTATTCTGTCCAGCAAATTTAAGTACCTTGTCTCTGGGTCCAGAGGGTTATTAGTCCCGATGGCTCATTTTTCCCTATTAGACATTTCCTCAACAACGACTTTGATTTCTGAAAAGAACATTTCGGTCAAACTCTAGCCCAAGGCGGCTAACACATAGTACTCCGTCCTAAGCATAAGTAATGCTACCCCCCTTCAGCCTTAACTCATCCCATCCTAAGTTTCCGTATCGATTTAGATCGAACCAAAGCATCTCAGTTTTCTCTGATACCAGTTGTGACAGACCAGCCACATTCCACCGCATGCGGCCGCCGTCAAGCCTAACCTTTACAACACATACGATATAAATACTAACTAGGTGGACATAAAAATTTTTCGTTTATATATATACTTTACATCGCACACATAGGATCGCTTAAGGCCAAACTTCTTGAGTTAGCCATCAAAGTTTATTCTCATATCTGATCGGCCAACATTAAGGTTGGTTGGACATGAAGACCTTGACATGAAATGAGATGCTACTAGGAAAGTCAACTTCATTTTCCCATATTGTAATTACGGAAACATACTAACATCCATTAATTCTTTTACAATGAAAATATTTTACAAGTCCTTCCCAAAACATCAAAAGAAAA
Organism: Nepenthes mirabilis; assembly: GCA_025585075.1. NCBI lineage: Eukaryota > Viridiplantae > Streptophyta > Magnoliopsida > Caryophyllales > Nepenthaceae > Nepenthes > Nepenthes mirabilis. The sequence goes on along the minus strand of JAODPA010070159.1, from coordinate 15,085 downwards.
TACATCAATTCCTTCACTCCTTTGCTGATCAGCTCCAGCCAGCTATGCCGTCTAGCTACACCACATGACTCTATTCAATTTCATCATCCACAATCTTCTCATCATTTGAAAAACAGCAAGAGTGAGCTACAATGCCCCGCAAGGTACCCACATGCAGAAAACATAAATATACATATCATCGGATCCAAGTAACATAAACTTAGCATACGAAAATCACCATATCATTTCTTTTTAAGTTCAAAAATCTTTGTTCTTATTCTTATTATCTTAACTTCAAAAAATTCATAAAACCGTACGAAATTCTTATCATCTTTAGGGACCAGACGGGAGCGGACAACATCGAGGAAGGGTTGTGTGCTACCCCATAACCTAAGGCCGTATCCTCCTAGAGGCGGGCGGTAATGCCTTTTACCCGGCAAATGGGGTCGTAGTCCATAAGCCTTATGCCACCAGAAATTCTCCCATGGCCTAGGGGTAGTCCTCGAGTGTCACTCTAATATCATTCATCCAATTTTAACAGCAAACTTAATGGAAACTTGGTTCTTAGTTCTATCGTTCGATTGCCATCTATGTAACGACCCAGATTTTTAAAACATAAGAAAGCCCCAGCTGATATAATCCGGTCAACATAAAATGTTAACCGGAAGGCGTGATCCGGTCAACGTAAAAGGTTGATCGGAAAATGTGAATAGATGAAAGGACGGAGTGGCTTGTGTATTAGAGGCCAGAGTAGATTATGGAAAGGGCAAAGATGATAATCCGGTCAATGCGTGTTGACCGGATGTCGTGTAGAAGGAATTGAATGTGTTCATATAAGAAAGCTAAAATCTGTGAATCAGGAATTAATTAAGAAATCTAAAACCCGTTAAGTTCAGTTAACTAGGAATTTATGAACTTCTTGAAAATGTAAAACCATTAATGATTTAATTAATAAGGGAATTTTGAAGAAATGTAGAAGCCATAAATAAGCATTCCCATTGGATTTGCCAATCATTAATAATGAAACATTCCCCTTGGATTTTCCAAATGATGAAACATTCCCCTTGGGTTTGCCAATCATTAATGATGAAACATTTCCCATGTATTGCTAGTCATTAATACTAGTCATCAGACTTAAGACCTATAAATATGAATCAGAGGAGTAAGAAAAGGCATGCAATAGAATTTCTAGTAAAGGGAGGCCAAAAGATCAAGGCAAGGTAGTAGAAACCCAGGCAAGAGTAAAGATTATGAAAAAGTAGAAGAAACTCAGGCAAGATACTCACCCCTGTTTTCAAATTTATGATTATGCATGATTTCTATACTAGTATATTTGATATTATATGAACTTATATGATATTTATTCTGTTCTTTTCATATCTGATGCTTACAGTATGATTATTTGTCGATAATTGCATGTTTAAGGAGAAGACTTCATGATGTTCAGTTTTGTATGATTATTTGTCAATTTATAAGAACTTTGATAATTGTATGTTTTTGAAGAAAAAGTACTCCGCCTTTGAAAAAGAGCTCCACCCTTTTTAGAAAAGTACTCCACCCTTCTGAGAAAAGTACTCCGCCTTTGAAGAAGAATTCTGCCTTTTGAGAAAAGTACTCCGTCCTTTAACGAAAAAGAGCTCTGTCCTTTTGAAGAAAAAGCACTCCGTCCTTTTACGAAAAAGAGCTCCGTCCTTTGATGAAAAAGCACTCCGTCCTTTTAAGAAAGAGTACTCTGTCCTTTAAAGAAAAATCACTCCGGTTTTAGAGCTCTGAATTTTAAAGAAAAATCACTCCGATTTTTAGAACTCCAGATTTAAAGGAACTTTGGCTTTTAAAGAACTTCGAATTCTAGAAAAGAACTCCGCCTTTTGAAAAGAACTTCGTCTTTATGAATAATGAACTCCAGCTTTTAAGAACTTCAGATTTCAGAAAAGTGCTCCGCATTTTGTAAAAGAACTCCGGCTTTGTAAAGAACTCTAGTTTTTTTATGTAAAAGATCTCCGGCTTTGTAAAGAACTCCGGTTTTTATGTAAAAGAACTCCGGCTTTTGGAACTCCAGCATTCTGTTTGAAAAAGAACTCCAGCCTAATTATATGAATATGAAAAATGCATGTAATCCGGACAGCAAGTGGAACTCTACGACTTTCAACTTTCGAACTATGATGAATGGCCTTTAAAGGACAAGAACTATGAACCGAGTCTCCATAAAACTTACTGTTAAATATGGATGAAGAATATTTGAGTGACACTCGAGGATTACCTCCTGGGCCACGGGAGGGGACTTTTTGGTGGCATAAGACTTATGGTCTATGGCCCCGTATGCCGGGTTAAAGGCATTACCTCCCACCCTGGGGAGCATAATGAGGGGATACGGCCTTAGATTACGGGGTTACACACAATCTGTCCTCCATGTTGTCCGCTCCCGTCCGGTCCCTAAAGATGATAAGAATTTTCAATAATTTTATGAGTTTTCAGAAGACAAGATAATAAGGAAAAAGACTAAGGAAATTCTGAACTAAAGAAATGATGATTTTTGTATGCTAAGTTATGTTCACTTATATATATATGTTTATGTTCTCTGTTTTCTGCATGTGAGTATTTTGTTAGGATTTTTAGTTCACTCTTGTTATTTTTAGATGACGAAAGGTTCATGGAGGACGAAGTTGAGTAGAACCTTATGGTGTAGCCAAATAGTTCGGTTGGCCGGAGCTGATTAAATAAAGAGCTTAATTTTATTTTCCTTTTGATGTTTTGAGAAAATTGTAAAATGATTCCGCTGTTTATGACTTTATGGACGTTGTTAGTATGTTTCCGTAATTTCTTTATGGTTAATGTTATTGAAAGGTCTAGTAAGCATCTCAGACTTTCAAGTTCGGCTAAATGTTGGCCGGCCTGGTGTGAAAATTATCGGAAGGCCAACTCATGCAGTCCTGCCTCAGTCAATCCTGCGTAAAAGAAAGGAAAACTTTTTATGCCCATATTTATTATTTATCTTTTTAAGACCTGACGGCGACTTTATTTGTGTAATTAAGTACGGGCCGTCACAATCTATCATAGTTCAAAAATCGGAAGTCATAGAGTTCCACTTGCTATCCGGATTACATATATTTTTCCTTGTTCTTGTAGCCTTTGTTCTTAACTTCAGCATTTGAAGTCCGTAAAGCCTTTTCTTTAACGTCTTAAAATTGAAGATCTTTTATCAAAGTGTCGGAGGTCTCATTTATCAAAACCGGCGGTCTTATGTCAAAAGTCGGAGGTCATTGATCAAAAGCTAAATACCTTTTCTTTTAACAAGCCGGAGGTCATATATCAAAAGCCAAAGGTCATATATCAAAAGATAGAGGTCTTTTCTTAAAAGTCAGAGGTCAATCATATACTTCAAGCCGGTTTCAAATCATAGAACTTATACGTCACTTACAAAGTAGGTTTCAAAATTAACAAATGCCGGTTTCAAGTTCGTGATACAAGGCCGGTTTCAAATCAAGGCTGGTTTCAAAATCAAGAGCAAATGTCGGTTTCAAATTACAACACAAGTGCCGGAGGTCTTTTTACTCATCTCATATATCTTACAAACTTGTTCGTGGCCAGAGTTCATGCAAGTAAGGTAAAAACGAAGATCTTTATGAAAACACATAACAGAGCTTCCTTTAAATATGGCATTAGCAGAATCCAGATGATCAGAACAAATATCATACATACCGTAACATAAGTTCATCAAAAATCAAACATACTTACATTGCAAACACGAACTATAGAAAGATGAGTACTCTTATAGTAAATTATGAATTTAAGGGGGCTACACTTGCATTATACACTTGATCAAAAATAGTTGAGTACTCTTGCCTGGATTGGATCTATGAACTCCTTACTTGGTTTTGGCACAAAGTTCTTAGCGCCTTCATCCAGTCGATTGCCCAGCTTCCTATCCTAATTCCTAGGGCCATTAGTTATAGACGTTGGGGTTGGTGGCGGTAGGTAGGGCAGGTGAACTGCTTGTACTTCTTTGCTTGCTCCCTTGCCTTTCTAGAAGGTCAGCGGGGCAGTTAGGAGTAGGTTACCTACTTAGGCATGGTCATCCTGACCTTAATTATATTTAATCAATATGTCAATCAATCGGGCAGTCAACTCTCCCTTGGCCTCTCTTCACGCGTTCCAGTCAACAGACGTTGACCGGATTAAATTTTCCTTTTTTTATCGTCTCAACACTTCTGGCCTCCTTCCTTCCGTTTCGGTCAACAGGGGTTGACCGGTCAAATTCTCCCTCACGTTTTTGGTCAACATGCGTTGACCGGATTAACTTTCTTATGATCTTCTCCGATCAACAATCACACAATTCTAGTCAACTTAACTACCTCGACTTGCCTTCTAGTCTTATAATTGCTCCTTCATTACTTTAGGTCAACGTTAGTTGACCGGATAAGTACCCTTCACCTTTTCGAATAAACTTTCTTTTACTCCAACATTATATTAATTTAATGAATGGAACTTTCTATGATTTAGAATCTAGGCCGTTACACTTATATGGGGATAGTCACCTATCACAACATCAGAATAGAAAGATTCTGACCTCCTCAAAAATATTACCTGCTATGTTAACTTACTAGACCTATCAATGGTCATCCCAAATAACATAGAAATCAATTGACCATTTTTACTCCTCGAAATTACCTTTTGCATCTCATCATCATGATTACAAATCTTTCTCAAGCTAAACGACTCATGGACACTACAATCCTCGAGAGACACTTGCCAGATTGCTTATCAAATTCAGTTAATCCTAAGAAAACCATACCCATTCTCAACATTAATCAGCCTTCCCTATTTAGTCATCGCTTAAGGTCCTACAGATTCAAAATCGTGCTATCAGAGATACCATATGCTCAACGGGGCATTTTCTTAGACTAAACTTGCGTTCCTTTCTTGATCAGGTCTTCGGTTAACAACTGCTCTCAATCCATGACATAATCTCCAATGGAGTACATATTTCCTACGTTCCTTAGACCAATCAATGAGGTCATCTCAATATGGACTCAAATATGGCTGAAAGATTCGTCCCATAAAATTCATGGACACCCACAAAAATTCAAAACCCATATAGCGCTTTCGAACTTCGTAGCAACAATATCTTTATCTGAATACTGCCGCGAAAGTTTTTTTTTTTAATCATCCATAATCGACGTCTTATGGATATGGATCGATCTTCAAAATCACCTGTTCATTTATTGTGCCCACTCATTGATTGATTAATCCTCCAAGTAACCCATTACTCAACCAACCATAACAATCTCATCAGTTTATCTTACTTCCTAGAGGTTTCAAGGTATTCACAACAGTACCTAGCCAACGCTCCTTTACTTCCATACAAAATCTTCAGAGGATAATGTCGATTTCAACCGACTCCAAATCATCCATTAAAATAAGTCGGCTTGATCTTTTCTTCTGAATATATATACATATCCTTAAAACTTTTCACAGTTAGATTTTTTAACGTCCATCGACTGACTCAAAGGAGTGGTCTCGTTACTAATTGGATTTGACACCTATTCTCGGTTAGATGAGCTTTACCTCTTATTCAGAATTCACAACCTGATTGAAAGGTATAATATCCTATCAAAACCTTCCACATCAATATCTATGAACACCTTTCTCAATTCTGATGGATTCGTATTACCCAAAAATTCTTGCAATTGATCACTACGAATTGATCCTGAACTGGTATCCTTAAACTTACTTTCCCAAAATCGACTCCAAGTTACATAGACCTTATGCCATCAATTCCACTTATCCGCCATACTGACTAGATTGATCCACTGTCCCTTTTAGGACCTCAACCTAGAATGATGAAACTTAAACTTCGAACAAAAACTGATTACCCTATACCTCGAATCAATACCAATCAGCTCAAGCACTAAATCGGCACCAATCAAGTTAGGACGTCAAGGTGCCTCCTCACGGCTCTCTCGACCTATTCCTACAGGAATTCAATATAGAGATTCAAACCTATGCTTCTGTTTTTCGATCAATCAATTCCTAAGACATCTCGACTCTCTGATACCAATTGTGACAGAATGGTTTTTTTCTCTCAGAAACTTCCGTCAAGACATAAACAGGATTTAGACCAAAATACAAACTATAAATTCTGTAAAAATTTCGGCAGTGTCTCCTTTGTAATTGGATGAAAATCCAAAAATACAATTGGTATAACAAACTAGTACAAGCACATAACTATCGATTTATACCATAATTCTTCCAACAACACGCATACGCAGGATCACAGATGCCATCTACGACTTGTACAGAATATCTAGACTTATAGAGCGGAAGCAGAACTATTAACCTATAGAAGCATAGTTTCCTATTCATCACATGCATTACATGCATTTCTATACAAAACTAATATATACATAAATGTTCGTAGGCATAAAATCCATATACAGAATCATATATCAAGCCAAGTCTTTATATCCAACTGATTCTCTAAAATAGCTCCAAAATACTTTAGATCTCCACAGTCTTCAAGCTAGGCTCTAGATCACTCCTTCTTGTCTGATACTAACTCTACAGTCTCATCTGGAGGGGAGAGAGTAGTAAAATAATGAGTTGAGGCCCAGCAAGGTACATTCAGATATGCAGCAAATTAGTTATGCAGAACAGTTGTGAAACTATATAGAAACAAAACGGTTATGCAAAATAGAACGTAGAAAATAGAGAAAGCATAATTAAACAATAATGGACTCAGAAATCAGTATAATTCAAAAAGAAGAATTAGAAAGCAGAGTCAGAAACTTTTTCTTTATATCAGTACAGAATAGAAACCAATACAGAATAGTAATCAGTATAGAATAGTAATTAGTATGGAACAGTGGTGCAGAACAGTGTAGTAACGGATCCTGCCAGTATACCCTACTAGCTGAAGGGGCGAATGATCGAGGATAGATTGTATTCATCTCCTTACATTTCAAGGCTATAAATAGTGACAGAAAATTTCATCCCAAGGGATCAGTGCAAGTGTGCCTCCCGAAGGTAGGACAGAAACAGAAACTTTCCCCCTGACCTTAATGTCCCGAGGAAGGGCGGACCACATATAACTCAATGGATGGAGTTATCCTTGATCACCACCGTAAAGTTCTAAGGTATGCCGGAAAACCTAACCTGACTGTAATCAGTCCTGGGTCCTAAATAATAATAAGTACATCTGAACAGTAAGTACAGTATTAGAAATAGTTTCTTATTATTTCTTAATTGAAAACCCTTTTCAGTTTCAGAAGTCAATCAAAGTTTCACAATAACTCTTCAGTTTGGTTCAGAACATATAGTAATAGTTTGTAATCCTTCAGTCTCGCTTCAGAATATACAATATTAGCTTAAAACCCTTCAGTTAACTTTAGAATATTTAGAAACAGTTTATAACCTTTCAGATTTATTTTAAAATATACAGAGACAGTTTGAAACCCTTTAAAATTTGTTCAGAATATACAGTAATGGTCATAAAAAAATCCTTCAGTTTTGCTTCAAAAATCCACAGTGATTTATCAGTATAAGTTCATATAAAATTTTCAAAAACTAATTACATCAGGAGCTTTATTTCAGTACAGATTAATTTTTATACAATAGAAATTATGGGTAAAAATCATTAAAATTCATCATTTTTGCACCTAGGGTTTGGCTGAAATTATCGGACGATAAACTTTTTTTTTTGGTAAGCAAGTGATTTGGATTAATGAGAGAAAAAATAATACAAATAATGGTTTATTACCAAGTGTTTTTTCGACTTGGGGATAAACCATAATCTCTAGGGCATGCCCCGAGCAAATATATACAATGGATGAAACCAACAGAAAAATAAAATTGCTGATAATCATTCAATACAATCAAAAAGCTCCACCATCAGTAGAGCAATTCCTAAACAAAACATGCCAAACCAGGGGTGAAGCCAAAATTGGCAATAGGTAGATTTAGAGCATTTTCTAAATGCTTTTTTTTTTTTTGGTAAGTAAGAATTTTGGATTAATGGGAGAAAAAAATTACAACATCTATGTTTTATCTCCAAGTATTTTGACTTGGGGATAAAACATAAACCGTTGGGGTATACCCCGAGCAACTAGTATATCCGAAGGTACAAAAAAACCTCTAAGAGGCTAGCGTACTACAGAGCCAATATAAAATGAAGAATAATTACAACACAACGCAGGGGGAAAGTGCAACTTTCCGTTCCCCTGCAAACCGAGAGAAAACAGCAAAAACCTTCCAGTAGCAGCAAGGAAAAACCCAAATTCCAGATCCGCTCCACAGTGGGAGCTTCAAGCAAACTGGAGACCCAACTGACAAATCTACAACTCTGATCATTCCTCACGCCAAACCATGCAACAACAGCAGCACTCCTTGCATCAAACTGGACCAGCACCTCATCAGCATCACTCATCCACCGAGAGCCAAGAACAACTCCAGCACACTCATCCAGCCAGGGGAAGAAACACCATGAATATTTCAGCATTTACAGGTCACTGCAGCTGGCAGAACACCGCTGCAACAAACCACATTTCCAACAATGGCCACAGCTGGGTAAATGCCAGCACCTTGGTGGGAACAAATGTTCACGGGTATCAGCAAGCCACATTTCCAGAGGCTGCACCCAAAGCAGAACCGTCTCCAGCCACAGCAACAGCAGCATCAGTCCAACACATGAAGGACCAAACACCCAGGACAGCCCACTGCCATCTCCAGCACGTTCCTGAAAGGCAACTGCCCAGATCTCAGCACACCGAGGCAACCCCCACTGCAGCACCCAGAACCCCCAACACCAGCAAATGCCTACAGCAGTAACCGTAGGCAACGTGGATCGATATCAGCACAATCGATTCTTCATGTCAGCCTAAGCATCTCGCAGGACAGGAGCCACAATACTTCAGCAGGCAGCACACCACAAACCAGAAAGGCATCAACATCAACACCTGCAACACAACTCCACAGAACATCTATCATACTAAATACCATGGCCAGTACAAACCCTGCTTCAACTAGAGGAAGGAAACAGGCCAACTCAATATGTTTTAGTATCACTTCCCGAATCACACCAGCTATGGTAGCCTGAACCAAAATCAGGCTTCATCCGGCAACCAGCTCCAATCATACGCCCAAGGCAAGGCCACATACGAATTGAATTGCATCAGATGTAATATATGCATATTAGTAACCCAGCAATATATTCCCACCAAGCCCAACTTTCTACATCAAGCCAAACAGCCTTCACGCTAGAGAGCCTAAAGGCAGTGTTCACAAAACAATAGTGCATCACTCAAAATTGTCCAGCACCCAGCCAAACAACTAAAAACAGCACTAAAAACCCACAGAAAGCTGCACCAATGCAGATTCAGCAATATCACATCCCCCTCAGATCAACAAATTGCAGCAACCAAACCCCATTTAACGACTAGCAAAATGACGCAGCCTGCATATCAGAAACAACCAGAGCCAGCAGCAAATAAACCAAATCCTTTTATTTTTGGATAAAAACAACCAAAGCTCCCTAGGAGGGAACGGAAATCGAGCAAATCAAAACTCAACTAGGAAAACGGCAACCAGTAGGTTCAAAACCAACAGGAAGAGCAATGAGGAGCCACACCCGGCAAGGCACCATCAGAGGATCACCACAGTGCAGAGGCTCCAACAGCACAACCCTCAAGGCCAACAAGAAGGCCAGCAGCCTCAACGGCAGCGAAATAGAACTCTTTTTTTTTTATCATAAGTTCCATCGCCTAACCAGCGATCGGTTAGGGCGACCATCAACAAGCAGGGAGGTCTTCAGTTTGTCCCGATCAACGTTTGATATCTGGGAGCAGATCTGAGAAGCATTCTGGAGGGAGGATTTCTCGAAAATGTGATTGTTACGTTCTCTCCAAATAAAATAAACGGTGGCCGCAAGAGAGAGACGCTTGGAAAGTGCAATGAGATTCTTATCTTTCCACATATGGGCAGCCCATTCAACATTATGGAACCAATTTGGGTAGGGCCACTGAATGCTAGCAATCCGTTGGATAGAGGTCCACACGGAGGAGGAGAACGGGCAAGAGAAAAAAAGATGGTCATGATTTTCAGCGTCCGAATCACAAAGGGAGCAAGTGAGGGAGAGGTTGGGAACACCGCGAACCCGGTCGGAGGTATTAAGCCGGCCTTTTATTGCCAACCAAAGGGTGAAGGCGTGGGGAGGAATATGGAAAGAGCCCCAGACTAAGTTGGTCCAGCTCAGCTTTGGCTTGGGGCGGTGAAAGAGTAGGTAGGCAGACTTAGACGAGAAGACACCATTAGGGCTACCGACGTATCTCAAGGAGTCTTTTTGCTCATTGTTGGGTAGATAATTGGGCATATTTGTGGCGAGAATAGAAACCTCCCGATCAAAAGGGTTAGGCCAGGCCCATTGGTCGTTTCTGATTATCTGAGAAACCTTGTCGTCCCAAGATAAACCAGTGACCGTACGAATGCGGTCCGTGCAAACCCTGCTAAGGGGGCCAATTGGGTGCCAGTGGTCGTGCCAGACAAAGGTATCAACGCCATCACCAATGATCTTAATAGAATGCGAGCACATGAAAGAATGAAGTTTCATGATCTTCCTCCAGCTCCAAGGGGCCGAATCAGGGAGTTTAAGGGTCCAGATGCACCGGTCCTTGATTCTAGTCTTGTGGATCCAAGAAGACCAAGCCGATTCAGGGTCTTTAGACATGATACGCCAAAATAGTTTACAGATGAGGGCTTTATTTTGAGCCTGCAAATTCTTGAGCCCCAACCCACCTTCACTCTTAGGGTAACAGATGTCGGTCCAGGCCACTTTTGCGTTGGCCTTCCCATCCATAGAGCCATTCCAGAGGAAGCGCCTCAATATGCAGTCGATCTGGTTCAGGATAGATTTGGGTAAAATGAAGATTGAAGCCCAATAGAGGTGGATATATGAGAGGATAGAGGCAACCAATTGAAGGCGGCCCCCAAAGGAAAGCCACCTGTTCTTCCATGATTTGATGCGGCGAGTAATTTTTTTAGTGAGAGCCTTACAGTCCCGAATCGATAGCCTGGTGGAGATCAGGGGGACGCCAAGGTGTCTAATGGGGAGAGAGCCAACTTTGAACCCCAGGACATTAGCAATAATCTAATTAAGGGATGGGTCTTTAGAGCAAAAGAAGACATCACTCTTGTTTGTGTTTGCCGATAGGCCAGAGAGCCAAAAGAATTCCTCAAGATAATCCTTGAGGATCCGGATAGAACAGACATCAGTATGAGAGAAGAGGAGAAGGTCATCGACAAAGGCAAGCATGACAGTATGAGTCGATTCACAATTCCAGTGAAAAGTGAACTTATTGTTCCTACGAGCTTTGGATTCGATAATCCCATTCAACACCTCCATCGCCAGAACAAAGAGGTAAGGAGAAATGGGATCACCTTAACGAAGACCCTTACCCCCTTTGAAGAAACCAACAGCTTCCCCATTAATATTAACAGAGTACGAGGGGGTGGTAATACATTGCCTAATCCAGTTTATCATTTTGGGCGGGAATTTCATGATAGTCAGGATATTGATAATGAAATCCCAATGAATAGAGTCATAGGCTTTCATGAGGTCAATTTTCATAGTACATCGTGGAGGGTCATGACCAAGGTGATACTTATGGAGAAGCTCTTGGGCCAGGAGAATGTTGTCACTGATTTGGCGGCCCGCCACAAAGGCCGTTTGGCACTTGTCCACCAGATGAGGTAAAGTCATCTTTAACCGATTAGCAATAATCTTCGAGATGACTTTGTATATGACATTACAGCATGATATGGGACGGTAGTCAGATACCAACCGAGGAGACTGGATTTTGGGAATCAGGCTGATGATCATAGAATTCATTTGTTTGAGAAGCTTTCCATGATTAAAAAAGTCACGAATGGCTTCACAGACAGATGAACCTATGATTTCCCACAACTCCTTAAAAAAATGGGAACTGAATCCATCAGGACCCGGGGCCCGATAGTCTCCTATAGAAAAGATCACCTTGCAAATCTCGTCATCGCTTACCGGGCCCACAAGAGGGTCCATAAGCGATTCAGGAATAGAATGAAGGATGTAAGGACGAAGCCGATCCACATCAACCGAGCCATTCGTGCGACTAGTCCCAAGAGCCTTTCTAAAGTGATCCACAATCAGATTCTGAACATTTTCGACACCATTGGTAGGATTCCCATCTTGATCAAGGAGGGAAAAAATCCGATTCTTATTGTTATTTCCATTCACAGTCTTAAAAAAGAATTTATTGCACTGATCACCCTCTTTGAGCCACCTTATCTTATCTTTTTGCTTAGTAAGGTCGGCTTCCTTGGCCAGAGCAGCATGGTAGGCATCCTTACAGCTGCGCTCCTTTGAAAGATTCCCAAGATTGAATGGAGTTTGACCTTGGATAACCTCAAGCTTCTCCCTAGCACGAATAACCTCCTCGTGAACATCACCCTCGTAGGCGTTAAGCATTTTAAGAGACTTTTTCACCTGTTTAAGTCGAGACACAAGCCTGAACATTGGCGATCCATTGGTGTCATCCGACCAGGCATCAGCAACCAAAGGGTGAAATTTTGAGGATTTGGTAAGGAAGTTATTGAACCGAAAAAACCCGTATTTTCTGGGGGGATCGCCAGCCGGGATGAGAATATAGGGCGAATGGTTAGAAAGTCTGGCAGGGGAAAAGAGGGCTTTAGCTCTATTAAATTTGTCAAACCAATGCCCATTGGCGACAATACGATCAAGCTTTCCATAAATGCGAAGGGAAGAGTCGCGCCCATCATTCCAGGTATAGTGCATGCCGTCATGACACACGTCGTCCAAATCGCAGTCTCTAAGACAATTATCAAGGTCAATGGAGCTCTTGTTATGCTAGATCCCACCCAGGGCCTCGGAAGGGGACCGGATAGCATTGAAGTCCCCGAGAGCCGCCCAAGGGAGATCGTCCGGATGGTTAGACAATGCTCTAAGGCTATCCCATAGGAGCCTATGGGAAATTTCTGAATTTGCACCATATATAAAGGATAGAATGCAGCGAATATTCTCCTCGAGGAACAGGACCTCAAGATGAACGACCTGGTCCTCCGAGGCAAGGATGATGCACGAAACCAGATTTGGGTCCCAGCTGACCCAAATCCTACCACTTGAACATGCAGAATAATTCATAAACCAAGACCAGTTAGGTCTGATTCTGGTGAAGACAGTCAGAGAGTTTCTCTCCGCGACCTTGGTCTCCACCAAACCAACTATGCTAGTCATGGGTTAGGGTTTTTACAGACTATGAGAGCAAATGAGGTTACAGACTTCGTGGGTTTTTACAATCCTATTAAGTCCCCTCACATTCCAACAGGCAATGCTAGTCATGGGTTAGGGTTGAGGGGGGAGGGATTCTAACCCCCCGAGGTTTTTTATTTCTACGAGAGGGAACACAATCCCAATTGATGGTTGTTGGACCATCACTAGTCGAACAGCAAGGAGGGCCAGACAATGAAGCACGAAGGCTGGTGACGGTCGGTGGGTCTGGTGTGAAAGGAGTACAAAGATTAGGTGCACCAAACAAACCAAGATTGGAGGAGGCCCTTTCAAGCCTCGAAGGGAATTGACCGGGAGGCTCCGAACAACGGTTTGGACTACCAGGCCCGGGGGGGTGGTGAGGGAGATCGATGACTGGAAGAGCCGACGCCGTCGAGGACATTTAGCAAATCCGGATCGGCCAGGGCCAAGCCGAGCACGGCACCAGGGGCAAGATCAATGAGACTAAGAGGAGGGTCTTGATCACAACCAATGGGCTGTGCAGATGACATCAGAACGGGGCTTTCTGACAAGTCATTTGTGTTTTCCGCTTGTAAGGCCATAAACGAGTTAGAGGTCGTTATGGCCTTAGGGACGATATCAATGGGCAAGGTTGCAGCCGCGGCAGGATTTTTTAAGCGGGGAGACAACCTAGGAGGAACGGAGGGGGATGAAACATCCCGAGGAGGAACCTCCTGCTTGGGGACCCAAGAAGCTTTGATTGGGTGACTCTCAACCCTACTCTTTTCAGGAACACCCCTGCACGCCGGCCTATGTTGATACTCAATTTTGATTTCACTTAGATGATCATTTAGTTCTCCGGGACGGCCTCTAGTCCGAATCTTCACAGAATTCGACCGAGGGGCATTGACCCCCAACTCGACACAAACCCTAGCGAATCCCAACCGTTCAAGTTTTTCAGTTACTGGATCTAAAAAGAGAGGCTTGCCAACCGCACTCGCAATCCAACTTAACCCCAGCGGGGTCCAGTATTCAACCGGGATCCCAGACATGGAGATCCATGTAGAGAAGGATTTGTGCTCTTCACGGGCTAAAATCATACCAGGCTCCCATTTTTTAAGAAAGAAAGGATGTCCAGCGATCATCCACGGGCCATTAGCCAAACATTTGTCAAGCATGGAGCTTGAAGAAAAGCGAAAGAAAAAGAAACCCGATTCGTTACTAGCCACATGCTGTAGCTCAAATCGCTTCCATATTTTCTTGGTGATATAGTTCAAAACATTAAAATGAACAGGATTGCCGACAAAATATCCAACAAGGGTGGGACCCCACAAGTCCTCTCCCTGTTGGGTGACTTCAGGTGGAGGGGATAAAATATTATTATCCAAATCGGAAATATCCGAAGGGAAAAATTTAAGGGGACACTTACCTCCAATAGCCTTTTTACCGACAACTGAAGCCCATGAGGAGCCTGTCGGGCAGGAGGCAGCAGCATCAGCAGAGCAGGAAGCATCAGTTCTGGGCGAAACAGAGTCACGATGACTCTGAGAAGGCAACTCAAGCAAGCCGGCAGAATCATGTTTATGGTAAGTAGAATCGGCAGAATCAAGCTTGCTCAGAGAGGGCAATAGAGTAGAGCACGAAACAGCCATTGTCGCCAAGCCTCCTGGCCTGGACCGCAAACCAGAAGGGAAACCAGAGAAGCTTGATGAAGGACCAACGATAAACGGACACTTAATATGTGCATTTTCATGAAATCGATGTCAGATATTGCAGTATATACATGTAAACATGAAATATATCATATTAATTTACAGAAATAGGCTTAATTTA
>JAODPA010070158.1:0-31668 GCA_025585075.1 Nepenthes mirabilis | reverse complement strand
ATAATTTCTTATTAAAAATATTTTCTTATGTAAACATATATTATGAATTAAGCATAAGCGTCCCCATAGTCAATTCTTTAAAAAAGATTACGAATAAGAGGAAGTGGAAGGCATGGTAAAAGGGCGGAGTCCGACGACGGGAGACAGTTAACGACTAACCGGCGAGCAAAAGCATAGCCGGCGGAAATATTCGCGATTCTGCTTTTCTGCCCCCTCTCCACTAGAGAAAATGGTTATAGAAAGAACCCCATAGCCACAAATTTCCCCTCTTAAACCATCGCTTTCCTCTACAAGGCTCTCCCAAAATCTGTGTCTTTCCCTCGCTTCTCTTTGTGTCAACATATGAATGGTGCAAGTTACACTCTTAATGGCAGGAAAACGGCAGCACAGTTCTCTCTTTATAACCTTCTCCCTTTCCTGATTTGAATTTGCTCAGTCTCTAAGCTCACGTGAGTATATTAACCGTCCATTCCTCTGTCTCGCTCTTTCCCGCCCTTTCTTTCTCATCATGGAGGCATTTCCGGCCGGTCTGCGGGTGCTTGTGGTCGATGATGAACTTGCATGGTTGAAGATTCTCGAGAAAATGCTCAAGAAGTGTTCCTATGAAGGTTAATTTTTTGGGACACACTCTTTTTGCCCAATTTATATGTTCACTTCCTTTTTTTTCCGTTAAGGTCTTTGGCGTGCCGTCATGATTACTATGTTCCTTTGGTACTGATTTTGTGCTGGGAGGACTTTAACCTAAGTGGGTTTGGAAGATTCTTATAGAATTTTGCCTTTTCTTCATTACTGGGTTTAGAGGTCGATGTTCAATTTGAGAAAAGTTTGATTCATTTTGACGATTTGGTCGTTAAATTTTGCCGACCACCTAATAAGAACATTGCTCTATCAGAAACGGTGTACAATCTGCCGGTGCAGGTATTTGAAGCTTTGCTCCCCCAAAGGAACTCTTGTTTGTTTTCCTGGTCTGTATACTGTGGTTTAGGAATTTTGAGGTTTACATATCGGCAGCGAAGATATTCTTGCTGGCATTCAATGAAAAACGCATACAATTGACGCAGTAGAACAAATCTGAATCCCCCCTCAACCACCAAATACTTGAGCACAAGAAACACAAGCAACCAAGCATACAAAATTGCACAATATTATTTAATATGAAAAACCATTTTAAATCAAGAAAAAATTACGGGACAAATTTTAAATAAATCTATTATATTAGTATCGGCTACAAATATAACTCCTTTGAAATCCCTTTAATATAATCAAAATAAATAACTGGTTAAATACAACACCCAACACATATAATAACATAATAGAGAGATATATCGAAAAAAACGAGTAATAAAATGGTAATACATACTAGAAAAAATATTAGAGTAACGTAACCGACCTTAACAAAGAACGAAACTCAAATCGGATCTCAATTGAATGTTGAACTTCTTCCTCATCTCTTCATGCAACGCTCCATGTGTTGAGTATTATAAAATAATTTCGCACGCCCTAACATCGCACCAGGTGCGATTTTATAGCAGTATCAATGTATGAGCACCCCTCGAGTGCTCATAAGGGAGACCACACTAGATAAACGTCGCACAAGCACCCTTCAGTTATGCATCAGACATACCCATTCTATCCCTTTTGCGTACAAGCGTCTATTGTGCGCCTATCAGGTGCAGATACCACTTGTTTACTGGACATGTCTGTCGACTGACCGTGCCTCGCATGAAACTTGCGCAAATTTCGAGTGAACTTTGTTACTCGAGCAACTCTCGCACGAACATCGCATGACCCTTACTTGACATATCCGCTAGAGTGTGTTACGTGCAAACATTGCGTGTCCTCGTTCTCCTAATAACC
The DNA here is from genome assembly GCA_025585075.1 of Nepenthes mirabilis. Classification (NCBI taxonomy): domain Eukaryota; kingdom Viridiplantae; phylum Streptophyta; class Magnoliopsida; order Caryophyllales; family Nepenthaceae; genus Nepenthes; species Nepenthes mirabilis. Next base: position 29,811 of record JAODPA010070158.1, on the reverse strand, counting down.
CATCCATTGAGTGTGGGATTCTTAAGTGAACGACTTAAAATCCAACAAACATCCCACACAACATTACGGGGAACTCCTCACTTTACCTATAAATGTCATCTCTTTCCTATTGGCAACTTTCCCTCCATGGAGATAATGGCGCTGGCCTACGTAAGCTTGAATGCCGCTTGAATGTTGCTTTCACTGCACTAAATTTGGAGTATTCCCACTCCCCTTCAACTTTTTCTCTACAAAAGAATTGCTCCCTTTTACACTCCTACTTAGCCTTCTCTTCTCGTCATTTTGACCAAACTTTCTGTTGGTTATCTTGGTGTCGTCCTTGGTAATTGAGGCCTTTAGCAATTATTGACTCAAATGCTTAATTTTCCTTATTAAGACTCATCTGGTGAGCTTCTATTGACCTTTACCAAACATCGTGCAAAAGTCTTATTTGTTAAGTTTCTCGATTAAAATCATATTCAATCGGATACTTGAAGCATGTCACATCCCCCTCAACACAAGTTTTTTCCTGTTGCTTATCTGCATGCTAACATCCCTGATGCCAACTACTCTCAATGAGTTATCGTTATCCATATTCAATACCCCGTAGGTCTTAGCCATATAGGAGGTAAAAAGGGCTTATTTGATATCGCATGGTGTGAGGAATTGCTATTTATCACCCAACTAGAATGTCTCCGCAAGTAGCTCCATGTCTTCCCCACATGGACTACTAGAATATCTCCGCATGTAGCGATAGAGACCTCAATGCCATAATGATACATCTCTTGTCGCTTGCTACCAACCTCTTTCTTTTATTTCCTTGTGAAATAATCCTGTTTTATGTGGCTCTTCTTGCCACAATAAAAATAGTCATTGTCATAAAGTTTGGACCGGTTGTTGCTTCTCTCCAACTTTCTGCCACGGCCTTTCGATCTCCCATGCCCTCGACTGCAAGTAGACACCGAGACAGTTTGCTCCTCGGAAACCTTATCACTTCCCATTTGTCTAGACTCGTTCATAGGTAAGAAAATAATGAATTCATCAAGATTGAACATGTCATTCTCAAACATTAGTGTTATGATGATATGATCGTACGAGGCCAACAAAGAAGCCAATAACACCAATACCTTGTCTTCACTGTTGATTTTCTCATGAAGGCCAACATTTGCGTCAAAATTTGGTTGAACTCATGCAAGTGCTTATCGAAATTTCCCCCTTCCGACAATTGAATGCAATAGAATTTGTTCTTCATAGATAATCTTGTTGTTAAGAATTTGGACTTGTACCAGCTGTCCAGTTTTATCCAAATCTCTATTGGTTCTAACAAATTAATAACTTCTTAAATAGTATTACTTGTGAGATATAACTTGATTATATACTTAGCAAAATCCGTCGTATCTTACCACTCCTGATTCTTTATCTTCTCCAACTTGTCCTCCCTTATCGGTAGTGCTTTAATTGTTTCTTTTCGGGTCTAATTATTCTTCACTCTTTCTTACCATTACATGGCATTATTTTTGCCCATTAAATTACTCAATGTGGAATGGCAAGCTCATCAATATTAATACCATCAAATTGTAATTTTCGCAACTCGAAAAAAACCTATTCTCTAATTCCAGTTGTTTGGATTCGACAAAAATATGCTCACAAGTAGCGTAGCAGAACACACCTAAATCCTGCATCAACTATTAACCACTAAACATTTGAGCACATGAAACACATACAATCAAGTACACAAAGTTATACAATAATATTTAATGTGAAAAACCCTTCTAAACCAATAAAAATCTACAAGCAATTTTGAATAATCCACTATAATAGTGTTTAATTATAAATATAGCCCCATCCAAAATTTCTTCCCTATAATTTGAGTAAATGATCAGTTACATATAATTCCAACACACCAAGTAACCCACTAGAGAAGATATATCCAAAAAATGAGAAAAAAACAGTAATATGTCCTAAAAACAATATTAGAATAACATATTTGAATTCGATGAGGATCGGAAGTCGAGTTGAATTTCAACCGAATGCCAAACATCTTTCTCTTCTCTCTTCTTTCTTTTTGTGTGGCTCTCCTTGTGTCATAAAATGATTTCAGATGCCTTAAAATTATATTATACGCGACTTTATAATAGTGTTGACACAGAAGCGCTCCTTAGACATGACCTCACTAGACAAACGGCACATGAGCACCTTTTAGGTGCATATCAAACGTGCCCATTTTGTCCTTTCTGCGAACTAGTGCCCATTGTGCGCCTATAAGGTTTAGATACCATTCATTTATTAGAAATGTCTTTTGCTCGATCGTGTCTCACACGAATCTTGCGTGAACCTCCAGTGAATTTCATTGTTTGAACGACCATTGCTTGACATCTCTGCTTGAGCACGCTACATGCAAATATTGCTCGTTTTGCCGATGACATGTCACTCTGTGCAAACATCCAATGAAATCCAAAACTCAAACGACTCTTACACAAATATTGTACAACTGTTACTTAACATTTCTGTTCGAGCGTGCTATGTGCAAATATCGTGTGTTTAGCTAATAAAACGTCCATTGAGTGGGGGGACCTATAAAGGAGTGATCCAAAACCTAACAATATTGAGATTTGCAATCCTTGAGTCCAAGTGTCTTTCTTGGAGGACTAAGAAAAGATTTACTTGAGTTGATAAGGTTTCGGGCTCAATCTCTTCTGATCTTTCAGGATCATTGTGATCATGTCTTATGCCTTGCAAAGCGAGAAGTTTGTACCCAAATGTATATACATACATATCTTGAGAAGTTCAATGGAATTGTAGAGTTGTATTTCATGCATTTTCTAGGTAGGCAGTCTATATTATCAACAACCAAATATGTAACAAAAGAAATGAATCAGAATTGCACTGCATCCTATTCATTTGGCTCGGTAAGTGCTAATCCATGCTGTCAAATCTATTTTGTAGCTTAAGATAAATAGTTGAGCAAGAGCAAGAGCAAGGGCAAGAGTGTTATCTTGATTAGAGATAGATGTAGCTTATTATATTCCAAATGCCTAATGGAATTGTTCAACTTGATTTTTTTGACTTCTGTTTATGTAAATGTGCCCTATGCTAGAACGAGAATGATTTACTACTACCCAGTTAGTTGTTCTTGCCAGAGCAGAAGCTAATTGTTTGTGCTTCTGCATATCAGTAGGGTGCCAAGGAAATGTTTCAGCTTCACAGCGTGCTGTAGTCACTAATAGTGGTTGGAGAACAGGATTTAGAGTTGAATGCTCAATGGGACTTATAGCAAAGCCCAGTTTGGGCAAATGGAAAGAAAGTGAAGACATCTGTGGACATGACAGAACACCTCAAATATAGCCCTTTCAATTTTCCTTTCAACTCAGCTCATGATCTTTATAGTAGTTATATTTTCGTCTTGTCTTGTTTGGCGCTCATCTTTACTAACTTTTAATGGGTCTTGCTTAGCCATGTTTTGTTGCAAACTTGGAAGCATGCCCGAATTTCAATTGTGCTCTCTCTGCTTCTTGCACGACGGAGGATGATCATAGTACATGTTAAAACCATGAAACGATAGTTCACACATGTAATCAACTGGATATGGTGAATTCATTATTCTGTTGTGTTAGAGGAATTGATTCTTGTTGAATACTAATTACATGCTCATCTTGTCAATCTCAAATCACATTGTTACGAAGTTGAATTGAGTTTCACTCTGACAGTTCCATTTTTGCCTTTTGTATTCACATGTCCAGTGACTACCTGTGGCCTGGCAAGAGAGGCTTTGAAGTTGCTCCGTGAAAGAAAAGATGGATTCGACATTGTGATCAGTGACGTGAACATGCCTGACATGGATGGTTTTAAACTCCTAGAGCATGTTGGACTTGAAATGGATCTTCCTGTTATTAGTCAGTTATCCTCGTCGCTTTTTGAATCTTTCTATTGAATCTCAGTTGTGCTTTCACTCAGTATAAATGGACCTTTCTCTTCTGACAAGTTTCATGAACTTATACAGTGATGTCTGTTGATGGAGAAACAAGCAGGGTGATGAAAGGTGTTCAGCATGGAGCTTGTGATTATCTTCTTAAACCTATAAGAATGAAAGAACTACGGAACATATGGCAGCACGTCTTAAGAAAGAGGATGCATGAGGTGAGAGACATTGAAAGTCATGAGGGCATTGAAGATATTCAATTGTTTAGAAATGGAACTGAGCATTCTGATGACGGGCACTTCCTAAGTGGCGGTGATCAAACTTCGGGAAAGAAAAGGAAAGATGTTGAGAACAAGCATGATGACAAGGACTCAGGTGATTCTTGTTCTACAAAGAAACCTAGAGTTGTCTGGTCTGTAGATCTCCACCAGAAATTTGTTCAAGCCGTTAATCTGATTGGGTTTGAAAGTAAGTATAAGTACAAAAATGCTTGCAATGTCTGTCTTTTCTTCCATATTAATTGTATGGGCTAAATCGTCACTTGGTCCCTCTAGCTGCATCTAAGCAATAGTATTGTCAACTCACTCTTTTAGCAAAATTAGCTACAAATCAACTACGAGAACCTTACATGTTAGCTGCATGATGTCAATAAATGGTTAATAATATGGGTTTTTGTGAGTTGTATGTGCTTAAAAAGTTTGCCATTTAAGTTACTTGATTGAAAATTGATCACTACTTGAGGGTCCAAACAAACAATTTACTCTTCACCTCTAGTATTTTTTCTTTGTACCGTAGTATTGTAACATAGAATTGATTTGCATACATACGATGTTAGTTTAGCAAGATAATCAAACTTATGGACATTTTGCATTGTCTAATATTGTTGATATAATGCTTCTGCAAATACAATAATTCATAATCTCTTGTTGGCAGAAGTTGGACCCAAGAAGATACTGGACTTGATGAATGTGCCATGGCTGTCAAGAGAAAATGTTGCGAGCCACTTGCAGGTAATTACCTTGCACGTGGGCATGGCATTGGTAAATCTTCCAATGCCATCACATAAATTATCATATGTTCTGCCTAAAGATCACAAAGCTTCTCAACACTCATCTAATTCTATAGAAGATTGGATTTGCTAGTTTTTCTGAAGCATTTCTCCTCTTCCACACTATATTTCTTCATTCAAAATCTCTTGAGAACAAAGCATTCTGAGAATTGTCCTTGTATTTTTCTTTTCCCTTGTAAATAGTGCCATTACGAAAGTATCCATGCTGTCATATGATGTCCTCTTCATATCCTCTGAACTTGCTTTGTTCATGATCATGGATTTGAACTCTAAAACGGTTTTAATTATCCAAAATCAGTTCACGCTACCATAACTAGTCTCTACCAAACATCCATGCTATTTGGTATTCACTGTCAATTTGCTGTCAGATGGCATCAAATTATTAAGAAAAAGATCTTGAGTGGCTGATAAATATGCATGCACACGTTATAACAAGAGCATCAAAGATCATCGTAGGCGGCAATGATAGAGAAGTGAACCGAAAACATTTTTGGAGAACCTTAATTATGACCAGGAATTGGGGAAAAAATGATTTTGTTTATGTTTTTAGTTCTTTTTATTGGGTGTTAGGGCATGCGGGCAGGCTTTTTGGACTTAATTGCTCTGTTTTGGATTTTGTCGTTTTTGCTTTGCTTTGTTTTGCCAGAGTTTTCTTTGATGTTTTTCATTAGATGAGTACGTTGGTGAAATCCTTGATGTCTTTCAGAATATACTTGTTCTTAGTTGATGAATAAACATCTATTAATATTCATTCTTGATTATTCATTTAGATCATTCGACAACTTAGTGAAATTAGTCTTCTGATTTTTGCAGAAGTATCGGCTCTACCTGAGTAGGTTGCAGAAAGAAAATGAACTAAAAACTACTTGTGGAGGAATCAGTAATTTGGATCATTCTAGCGGTAGCTTTGGCCTTCAGAATTCCACTAGTACACAACAAAGTGATGGTGCCAATATCAACATTAGATGTAACGGTGATAAGTTGCCATTTCCGACTGTCGATTCTGAATCTCATGAAATTGATCTGAAGTGCATCAATTTGTCGCCCTTAACAGATCCCCCAAAGCCATACAACACCGACATTTCTGTTGTTCACAGAGCCAGCGGTTCGTCATCGGGACTGAATTGTTCTTTTGGATCACTGGAATCTGGCATTCACCATGCACCTTTCAATTCTCCCATCACTGCACAGTATCCTTGGCGTCAGGAAGTACCGGAAATGCACTTCAAGCATGAAAGTAACTTGAATCATCAGTTAGAGAATTGCTTCAACAATCCAGAATTGTGTCTTTCGCGGCAGATCATCCATGGAAATCTTGTGCAGCCCACTACATGCACTGCTTCTGGCCACTCCAGCAGCGAAAGCAACAATGGATGCATCAGTGAGATCAAGTTGTTGAGTGCTAAGCACAATAGCAAAGACATCAGGGAGTCCTTTCCTCTTGACTCCAAGAGCAACCCGTTAAACCCCCAAGCTCTCCAGCTGATTGCCAACACCACGTTCGACATAAAAAATCGTAGAGCTGGTCAGAGTAGCATATTCAGTCTGGAATCTGACATTGAAATCAAATCAGATGTCGGTTCTTTGAGTGATGACTCAAAGTTCTATTGGCTTCAACGTGATAATTTCACCACAAATCTTGGATTTGATAATGCAGGGTTTTCAGACTATTTTTCTCCAGAGATCATAACTGATGTTCCAATCCCCTTATTTGGAGCACCAAATTTTGACTATGAATATCTCTGTGATTCGTTGGAGTGTCCTGTTGTAGACCAGGGTTTATTCATCGCATGACGCAAGTGCATAGTTTGGCTTCTCTAAGGATGGAGACATGGTGGATCCAGATGATACTCCTGCCCATCTCTTGCCGGGTCTTTAACTTACTGTTTAAAATCGAGCAATGTATAATAGAAACAATTGCAAAACATTTAGCTCCATAAGCTGTTCTTCGTTGTTTAAGATAAAGAGAGCTGAATGCGGTGTTTGTGCATGTTGTTACACATGGAAAATAGGCAGATGAATGATAGCAACAGGCCACATATTTCAGTGCCACAAATTTCATAGTACAAGTAGTACTTTGATTACAGAGCGGTTGAGCAAACCTACTTTTATTCCCGCAAGGACCAAGAAATCGATTTCAAACAGGATTCTGCTTGAAGGAAAGCTATCTTCCACTCTCTTCTATACAAACTATGTCCATCAAACAACATAATCCTAATTTCAAAGAAATTGACTTGCTTAAATAAGGCATCCTCTAATAACCCAATAAAGAGGAAACTAGTTGAAAAAAGCTAACAACTGTGAAAGCAGCACCCTTTTGGATATTCTTTATGTTGATGAAGGCAAGAGACTTCAATCTTTTGGCACTCAAAGGATGTTGGGGGAAGCATTCTCATGTCTTTTCTTCTTGGGTCCAGTAGGTATGTTTTTATTCTTTTTGGCAGCTTGCCTAAATCCATCCGTAATATGAAGAGGCCCTCGAGGAGGCTGTGACTGTGTTTCTTGGGAAGCTGGCTTCCTTCCAAGTTTCGGTGATCTTGGCACTGTTGGAGGAATCTGCACGTAGTAATTTACCTATGTCAACAGAGTAAACAAAACTACGCAGCAACTGCACCCAGGGGTGGGAAGACAAAATCAAATGTTGAAAAATCCACCGAAAACATGACCTGCACACCCATCACTACCATTATGATTAACTCTGATTGGCAGAAATTGTAAACAATGGGAATTGACTTCAAAATGATTAGTTATTCCCCTTCCCTGATTCCAATTGCCGCCAACCAAATGCATTCAAGGTTTACTGATAGCAAAACACAGATCAAAACTCACAACAGTATAGCAAATCCATCATCATCATAGGCATCAATAAAGCTAATCCAATATTTTAATAAGAAATGGTCATTGAGATGAGGAACAAAGTTGACGCAATTACTTCTTTGTTGTTTTTTTGTTGGGTAAGTTACCTTTTTCATGTTCATACTTGAAGACGGGATCCTAGTATCTGCTATTTCTTTTGCTTTGAACTTCATGATCTGTGGCAATTTCCCTGGTTCATTTTCTTGTTTCTGCAACAAGGAAAGAAAGGGCACTTGTTAGTTGGCCCCAGAAAAACGGAAGCACTCATCTCAATTCAGACACCAGAGGAATGTGGAAAGACCAGCTAATTCTACTTAGTCATTTGCTTCTTTGTCCTAACTGAAGCAAATAAACCGATCTGGTAATTACAGCAGCCAAATCATTGGTTCATGTAATGGCATACTCCCTCTTAAACTAGCTGTTAGCATTTTTCTAATTTTTCTAATTTTCATGCAATGAGAGATGACCTTAGATTTACCGACCAGCCACATGTCTACCACTTCCTTCTTCTTCTGCCTTTGGGAAAACTGGCATAGGAAAGACCAAATGAATAGCAAACTATCAGCACGATCAATGAGAGGCATAACTAAAGGAAACCACATTTACCGAAACAAAATACAGACAATAAGAGACAACCTTAGCTTTATCTAGCAGTCGCATCTTTTCCGCTTCCTTCTCCATCTGCTTTTGGAAAAACTGGCATAGGAAATACCAAAGGAATAACAAACTATCAGCACGATCAGTGAGGAGAATAATTGAAGTCAGATTTAGTTCTTGCCTCTCTACGTTTTGCAGCTCTTTCTTCACATCTAAAGATAAAAGGAGAGAATGTGACAATAGATCGTGCTTTGAGAGTACATGAATTTGAACACTTCAAATTCCTGCCATACATGATCATGCAGAAAATGTAAGAAATATGGAATTTGTTTTGGATAGAGCCACAGGACCAGAATGAACCTTTAGAAGGGCTTATCCAAGGACAAAGACGACCTCATTTGACTTTCTTTAATTTGAAGCCGTAAGCAAGACAATATGTTACATCATGATTTAGACAGAGATAAACTGTCTTACTCTAGACTGGGACCTTAATTGTTGATCCATTGTTCTGCTTCCAGCAAATAACTGATTGTGTGTTGTTCTAAGCCTAAAGCCATATTTGATGGGCATGTAATTTGCACAAATAGAATGCTTAGCACCTAGAGGAATATGACATTTGATCAAAGACTTGCCTCCTTGTTTCTGACTGTGGAGTTACAAATGGATCACTTTGTATTCCATTCACAAATGCCTGCCATGTTGAAAATAGATCTTACTCAACTGGGGTTACAAATGCATGTAGTGTTTGCTTGCTTGCAAACAATATGGCTGCAGTGGAAGAAGGTGGGGTGGTGAATACTCACCCTACTTGGAGTTTGCGTTGGAGTTGAGTTTTCTTTCTTAATCTTGACAGTAGGTGTAAGGACTTCTCTAATTGCCATCTCTTGGACAGCTGGAAAATTTCTCTTTAAAACATTGACATGAGAATCAACATTGATTGATGTGTGAAGTGATTTAGAAGCCAGTATCCTTTTCCCAAAAGAAGCATTTGCTGGAAAATTGGTGTTAGTAGCTGCATGCTCTTCCTTCTTTGGACAAACAGGAGTTGCAAGTTTCAAAAGTGAGGATAAAACATTGGATTTTCCGTTGATAGCTGATCTGTTTAAGGACGCATCTGCTGAATCTTTCTTGATCTTTGAGTCCAACTGCTTCTTAATAGTTACCTAAAAATATCAACAAAACGAAGGGGGTAATCAAGAAGAGACAATCAAGCACGAAGAAGGAAAACCAGGAAATTTCAGTCATTTTTGTTGGTTTCAACAAGAAGCTAAGTTGGAGCTATTTTTGAGTTTTTAAATAGTTACCTTGCTTGTTCCAACTTCAAAGAGAGTAGTGCTATTAATATTCTATTTTCTTTCTATTGGTCCCACTCAAAGAGAAAAGGCAAAGAACAATTTATTATAAATCAAACAATAGGTGTTTCATTTAGATTAAACACCAACTTTTTTACAGATTTTAGTAGAAGGGCTCTCCTAAACCGGCAGCATAGCTTGATAACATGTTTGTTTTGAGTACAAAAAGTCGTGAAATGGACTATGACAGGAGCACAAAATATCACTCTATCCATAACAAGAAAAAAGTAGCGATTCACATAGATATTAGTCAATATATACCTGTAAAGGCACCATCTGTTCAGGGGTGGCTGTACTGATGTCATGCTTCTTAGCATCTTTACTCTGCTTCATCTCTACCTGAGAAGAACTCTCAGGAGAACTTTCATTCATTCCCAAATCGGCACCTAGTGCTTTGTCATTTTCTGGCTCTTTGATTGACATCATAGAACTGCATGAATGGAGAGGAACACTCGAAACAGGTTCCATATAAGGGATGTGGTTCCCTTGATGTTTGTCATCAGATGAATGACAAGTTTCTGTTGTTTCTAATTCCAATGAAGAGGAATCGTGGATTGCATCACTAACTTCAAGATCAGTGACATTGTTAGCATCCTCATTCGCTTGCTCAAGCATAGTTGCCTGTTTCTTTGCAGCAATCCCCTTGTAATGGGCTTCAAAGTAAGCTTTCATCTTAGCTACAGAGCCAGGCTTGGAATGCTTCTCAGCTTCTTCCAAATAGCGATTGTGAGAAAAGGTTGACCATTTCTCCCACGCCAAGGATTCAGACATGTATCTCCCAAACGAGACCGATTCTCCAAGGGCACGAAGTGGATCTCCCTATTTATTATACAGTTTCTAGTGAATACTTTTTATCAGACTCTCCAATTAATGAAGCTTAGCTAATACTGATTCCACATGAATGCACAAAGAAAAAGAAAGAAACAATATGTCATTGAAGCTTCAGTTAGGTATCTAACTCATTATAATTATTTTTTTGAGGGGGCGGACTGCAATTGAAGCTATATTTTAACATTCTCCCAGAAAAAAAAAAAAAAAAAACTAAAAACTTCACAGAATTAGTTATTATATCAAAATCAAGGTAATAATAAACAAAGGCATAACAACCAAAGTAAAACTTTTGTGAGGTCATCTATCATATGATTCCTGAAGAAGTACAAAAATTACCAATGTGGAGTACAAAACATCTAGACATTCAACTTGAGGTCTCATTATTACACCGGCACATCCTTAAGGAACAGATTAAAAATAAGGGAAGGAGAGAGAGCATGCTTCAATGACATTCAATTGAAAACTCAATACTTGATATCCAAATAGACAATTTGCATATAGGAGGATTGACAAATAAAGGTCTTTCCATATTTAATATTACAAATATATATTTTAAGTTGTTAGAATGTGCAAATATGTATTTGAAGCTTTTAAAAAGTGAAAATTAGAACTCAACAGCTTCGCTGATCAAGAACCTCGCCAGAAAATTGAATGTCAGCTCATCTGAGCATTTGTACTAGTATTTAGCAACAGAAGCCATTCCCTGCTAATATACACATCCTTGATGCTATATCTACTGAGAATTTTACTCATTTCTGATATCATTGTACTTGACAGCAAAAATTGCCCAAGTTTTTCACACAAATTTTTCATTCACAATTTCCACATCTCGCAAAAAATCAAGGGAAATATTGGAAATATGGTACTTTGTTTTCATTGTTTCCGGGCTCAAATCAATCCCACAAATGCATAATTGTTGCTAACACCATGAATTTTCATGCTTCCTCTCTCTCCTTTCTTCCTCTTTATCGATGTAACAACCCTAAAATAAACCCTGCTTTTGATCTGTTAAAGAGAGAAATGGATTTTAATAATCGCATGAAAATCATATGACATTTATTAATTAATTTGTTTCATGCAAGCCTCAAATGAGTCAACCCAAGCCTATGATACGTCCATGCTCAAATTTCCAACGACATTCTAAATCTGCGAAGGTGTCCAGTCTGAACTTTTTCTTTTTAACAACTTAAAATCTGTATTTCCACCTTTTAACAACTCAAAAAATACTTATTTGTCACACATTTAATTGTCAACCCTTAATTCGCAAAATACCCGTTTGGATACTAAGCCTCAATGCTTTGAACTTCATTACAATTGATGGGATTAAGATCCTCTCCTAGACCAAATTTAGCTTAAATTGCTGCAATCAGCAAAGCAACTGACCAGCAAAGCAAAAGATCAAACACCCAGAAAGGAAGTGTATCTGACCAGCAAAGCAACTACATCTACAGGGGATAATTCTTATTTGGTTAGGGATCAAGGTCATAGTTATTCACAACTCAATGTGGCCCATACGAGGAAGAGCTTCAGAGGAAATGGTAAGGCGGACAACAAGAAGTTCAAGGATAACACAAACCCAAAACAAGAACAAAAGAACTAAAAGCAAAACCCATTTGTTGTTTTCTTGAATAAAATACAAATTAATTTAAGGAAATAGAAAAATGAGAAATAAATCGAAATGGGTATGTCGTACTGACATCCTTGAATTTGAGGGAGATTTCAGAAGGATGAGTAAATGAACGCATGAGACAGGTGGATTCGCCCATTTGTCTTCTTCCTCAGACGTCAGTGTTTGTGGAGAGGGGAAGAAGCGAAGCCAACTGGTAACAGTCTCGGCTGGCTGCTCCGAGAGTGTAAACCCTCAAGAGTGTTCTTCAGACCGTTCCTCGGTTAAAATGATGAAGAAACTTTGAAATTTAAATAGCCAGTGCCATGTTCAAATCAAGAACAGGGTAGCTTGAAATTTAATCATAGAAGGAAAAGAAAAATTACCAGGAGGCAAAATTTTGTACCAAAAAAAAAATGTTCTAAATAATTTCTTTATATTTCATATTTATGGGATTGTTCTAGAAATATTTCTTAATGGAAATTATTAATTATTATTATTTTTATTTTTTGTCTAACATTTTTTTTTTAAAAAAAAGCCACCTTTTAGTGAAGGGGGCTGCTCGGGACGCTGGTACTTTATTCGAGAGATAATCGTACTACTTGGCATAATTTTAATAATAATCTTTTTTAGGAAAAAAAAAATTAAATAAGTGATTTACGTATTTATTGAATTTTTCAACAAGTTTAAATAAATTGATAACAGAGTCATAATTTATAATTTATTTTTAAAAAATGGGGCGACATTATCTATTTATATGCAAGTCCATTTATATAAATTAATAAACAAAACACCACGTACTCAGCAGAAGATCAGCTTACGAATTACATGCCACCAGGGTTGTTTTCGTCAAATCACCAACTCCATTTGTAACAAATAACAACCTCTCACTACAACTCAAAACACGGCTTCAAAGATCTGACTGTTCATCTCGAGCTATGCTCTTACTTCAAAACCACGCATCCAAAATGGCATCCGCAGCTCCGGCCTGAACAAAACTGCAATCTCACCACACCAACACAGTTTCGAATGAGTATTGTACGGTACGTGTAATGTGACTCTGTTCCGGCCGTGTGTACTCACTAAATTCTTCATGGACGACCGCAGAATGCAATCCGGCTATTCAAAAACTATAGACATGTCCAAAAAATTACATGGAGGGAGTAGATATGCTCATCAATATCAGCATCTTGTTCGCGACTAGTACTCTACTGACTAGTTATTGCTGAAATCAAACATCATAATTACGTTGTCAGCTGTCTAAAATACATGGCCAGAATGCACCCGTACCGCCATTAACGAGCCAATATCATCCACCATGCTCAATTCTCTGAAATGCTTACCTGCACAGCCAAGGACCAATAAAATTCAGAAATGGTTGTACAAGTTATTAATGCCCTAGAAACCTGCTGGAATACCAAATATTGGCTACATTTAGTGCTGAAATTTAATGCCAAGAGTACAAAATGCAACTACTATATACAGCTTCACTCGTGACAGAGGTGATGATACTGTCGTTCAATCATCTTTCCTGCATTTATGCTGTCCTCTCACCTTTTTGTACCTAAGAGGTAAATACAGGTGTTTTTAAGGGGGGTGTTCCATCACAAAAATAGGGATGCTGAGAACGTTTTCTCTTTAACTATCTTGTTGCTATACTGTAGGTCCTTCTATCTATGTTTACAAAGCTACATCGTGCTTGCTCGGTTCCACGGATAGTTACCAGCGTCTTGCTCCATGGTGACTTTTCGTAACTTCACATTGCTAGTTTATGCTTGCTGCATTTTCCCCCACTTCTTATGGGATTATGAGTACTGGATGAAGTACCCACTTCCAGCATACGTATTATGATGGACCAAGGCCGAGATATTTTGCATTGATAAAAGTGATGCTGCAATGCATAGGAGATATTGTAACCTGCATCATAACAACATGTCATAATTTCCATAATACACTAGGACATGATCTCCTGGACCACCAACTAGCTTTCTTAAAAGCTCTCATGTAACGCAACATAACTCCAAGGACTTTACCCAAGAAATCCTTTCGCAGCATATAGGACATTCCACAAGTTATGGGCCACATTGGCATAAACAGATGGTGCAGTCTTGAACCCAATGAGCATTTTTTGTTGCAAAAATAAGTTATCCTGCGTAAGACACCAATTTAAGCAGCCTACATAATAAGAGAAGCCAAAAAAAAAAAAACATAGTGGGAAAGTTACTCTCTCAAACTATCTTTTCCATGGAAACTCACTTCGTTGGCTCCTTTTAAACTCACTAATGCCTACCACAATCATAAAAATCACACAATCACATTCATATTTTGTGCTCATGAATGACCTCATCCCAATTATCCCGTCCAATAAATGGCCAGACATCTCAATCCAACCCAAAAAAAAAAACACAAATAAATCAGTTGTCATAAAGAGATATGCAGTGCCTTCTTTCATCCTCAGTTACAATCTTGTAGCACTTAATTAGCAAGCACAGATAGAAGGAAAGACAGAGATAATGAGGAAGGGAAGATGACAAATATACCACTGTTCAAAATCCCACGAAAAAAGGGGGCAAAAAAGGCCCCACTAAACACAAATAAGCAACAATCATATCCATACATACTATGAATTTAAGTACAAGAGTCAATGTCATAAAAATAAACCTAGAAGGGAAAAGAATAGGAAAATAATCACCATTCTCACAAGTGTTCCAAAGAGAATAATTGCATATTGTCCCCGCTCAAGCAGCTCAGCAAGCCCATTTTGAAGAAAGAAGTGTACTTTAAATCACGAATAGGAAGGGAGGATCTTAGACGTTGGCTAACTGTCAATGATGGCAACTTTTGCAAGACCAAATCTGAAGTTACTTCATCTCCATATGCAAGTAATGAACAGTGATTCTCCAATCCAACAATAGCAGATTTTGGCAGTCGAATAATAGGAACATTGGCACATGTGGACCCCAACTTCACTAAGCTACCATCTCTTCTCTCAAAATGAACATGAGAACCCTGAGCGCATGGCCCCACGGCAGAGGAAGACGAGAGAATTGGTTGAGAAACAGCAGTCTCATTACACATGTCAACTCTAGGGCGAAAAGTGGTAACTATATTATCAGTACAATGGCAATATGCAAAGGATATACAAACTCCTTGACCCTCTGTTTCTGGAATTAATAGCAGTCTGGGAAACAAGCCAATAGCACACGATGATTCACAGAAAAGTCACCCAACCAAAGTAGCATCACGTTTGAAGACTTGTTAACAAGGAATGAAAAGTAATATTAATATTAGTATTAAAATATGCACAGCTCAATGAAATAGGGTTATACAAGTTAGACATAGTAGTGTGCAAATTAATTTAATGATGATGCCATACATGCTAGTTCATAGAATCCATCCAGTCTGATGTTGTAAGTTTAAATATGACAATTTGCCTATAAAAGTCATAAAATAAAGAGAACATGATACTATGGAAACTGAAAAAGAGACAAAATGTAACGGTGAAATGGTCAAACATATCCTAAAAGCTTCATACAGCTTATGAAACTACAACATAACAGCCATATTGCCATTTTAGTGGTATTATGTAGACTATTCTATGAGGCATAACAAGTTCCCAAAAAATAAGAGAATAATAGACACCTTTATTTTTTTTCACAGTTAAGAATTGGGGGATTTTGGAGTAGATTTAACCCAAAGTCAATATGAGCAAGTAGCTAGCCTACCCTTCATTCCCCCGCTGCACCTCTTTTCAAATTCTGCAAAAGTGATGCCTTGACAACCAGATGTCATAAGGGACCAGCAATGAACTATTCTGCAACATTTCATGAATCAACTACTGCATATAAAGCCAAAACCCCTAAGTGGTGTCTTTATATAGCACTTTTTATTTTCCAATATTAGCCATGATCTAACTCCTCATGCTATGCACTCTCTCCTCCACAACTCTCCTCAACAGCTTCCAGTGCTTTTTAGTGGCAACCTTTTTCAATTTAATTCACACACATCTCTCAATATTTTGCACATAATATCAGCTTTTTTGTTAGCCAAACCTAAATCCTTCCATTCCCAGTACATTTTACGTATACAGAGATAGGGGCTGTGAGCCATCCAAATATGTTGTGCATACCCAGAAAGCAAATATCAGATTCTGCCTTTCTAAGACTACTTATCAGATCCTCCTATTACAAAGCAAATAAAAAAGATAAAGTTCATATATATTGTTCTCGGGCAATATCTTTATTGGTATCCTTTCCATAAAAATTTTATGGTCTCGTAAATATCTAAATTAATTACACTATAATATATTTTTACAAAGGATATCTCCAAGTCAAAAAAGAAAGCTAAAAAAGGGATTAAATATTCTCAAAGGGTCCAATCCAACTAGTCCAATACCATTGTTACATATAATATGGATCTGAACAAAAGTAGACACTCAAATATTGTTTATATGCACACATACATTTATTAATACATATAACATGTATGTATCAAACGGTGCACACATTGTGTGAATCAAAAATCTAGTAGCATATAATTACATATATTTTAATAATTGTTAATTACCTATTTGTTAATTACCTATTAAAAATCTAGTAATCACTGAGGTGAGTTACTTCTTAAAAAAAGCGGTGTGCTCTACAGCATAATGACATTTCTTTTACCATCTTATGCTTACAGCTATCAGTATTCTTCCATCTTTCTTTTACCTCCAACATCATTCTCTAATACCAGAGCTATCCCAAGTCAAATACATATATAAATAGATCCAGTAAGTCAAGAAACCTACTGTTCTTGTGCAGCTCCAATGTTCCACTGGCATAAACCAACTGAAGAAGCAGTGAGGACGGTGCTAACACCAGAAGAAACCACAGGAGCGGAAAGAGAGTGTATGGTATGAACAGGATTGGAAGTCAGCCCATTCCTGGATTCCAAAGGCCGCCCAGTTTGGCGAGTATCAAACACAAAAAGCATCCCATTCTACACCATTTGGAAGACAATCCATGGGAAAGAAATAAACATTTGGGACAACTACTTAATCAAAGTAGAAAAGGAAAAGTAGCAGGTAGGACCTGCAATCCAGCATATATATAATATTGACAGCTTACATCCCAAGAACATGACCAAGCAGCTGCCTGACAAGAAATCAGTGAACTTATTCAGTATCAATCAGTTAACTAAAGATCAAATCTACCACAATTAAAGAGATCTAGCCAACTGGCATTATTAATCACAACCTGCATGCAAAAAGCAAGTCTCAAGTTAAATGTCCATCCAGACCAGATCCTTTGGATCAAGAAAGAAATATTGCCATGTCAAATACCACACATTTTTATGTAAGATTTAACGGGGAAATCAATCAACCGAAGCTTCTAGAACTTACCATGCAATCAATTGCCCAATACAGTGAACACAAGTGATGAATTAACACACAACTCAATTTTGTAATAAATTAAAGCTGTTCAATCGGAGGCCCTGGATTGAGAGCCTAAAGATCACTAGTTATGTAAAATTTATTTCATATCTTTAATGGAAAAAAAAAAAAAAAACCCTTGATCTAGGTTTCAAGGTGTATATTGCAGGGTCTTATATTTAGCCGAATAAAGGACATGACAGAAATTGTTAGATCCACGATTTGTCAGAGCAGGAATATCCACCCACTAGCTTTGTTATCCAAAAAAAACAAAAAAACAAAAGAAAAACAAAAAAAGAGTCCACTTAATGCCACTATGTGGACCTCTCAGTGAATCCTAAGAATAGAACGACTAGGCATTAAACATAAAATATTCCTAAACCAAAGATCATTGTTACAAGACGCACTGGTTTATATTTACATAACTAGTTGAATCATATCCAGCTAAAATCAAGTGAGATATGTATGTAAGTAAAGATCATGACACAACCAATATCATCTCAGAAGAAAAAAATATTTACACAACTAAACGGCCATTTGATGCACAATGACACTGCCAGGATATCAAAAAGGCCATTGTGAATAAGATTTGAATCATAAAGAGCTTCCAAATGTGCCTCTCAACCACTCCAACATCAAAAGGTTCAACTTGAGAATTTTTTTTTCTGCTTTGCTTCTCAACCTGTACTACTCATGCCACAAGGACATGGCACTTTTCTGTCCAGAGTAAGAACCATCTTGGACTTCAAACAATTGAGACTTAAGAATAGTGCAAAAACATTAGCTTCATAGAAATTTCATCCATCTTTGGATCCTAAATGCATCCCTTCAGTAAAGGCAACACAGCAACTATACAAACTTCAATAATCCTGTATCATTGGATCTAACCAAATCTGTGCAACTGCACGTTCTTCTGAATAAAAGCTGAGAAATATGTAATTACTCATATCTTAACAAGGAGTTATAAAGCATGCAGTAGCCTTGAGAAAGTATAACAAGAATCTGTACCGGTAAATCATAGGAAAGGATCATATTGTTGCTCTCCATGCTGAAGGGGAAAAAAAACTTTTGTCAGCAACTTTATAGGCCAAAAATAACATTAGACATTAAGTTTCTCATTGCCAGGCAACTTTATCTCCACCTCAAAACTGAAAGTTTCTTCCCCAACGAAGCCAGAAGTGCAAATCCTCCAAATGGAGAAACACGCAAATCCTTAACAGCCTTCACAGTTGAAGGAAGGAAAATATTTTCATGGGCATGCGGGGAAATCAAACTCATCTACAGATAAAGGAAAACAAAAGACAGTTACTAACAAAAAACTCTTTTTTCCCAACAAATGCAATATTGATACTGCAGTAAACATTACTTTGGTGACTGCATCTAATACACCAATCCCAGCTGGCCTTTGCACAATAACTAAAATCTGATTAGAAGCATCTACATCAAAAAATCGACCACCATCTACCCGTAACTCCTCCTGCAGAAAAGGAAATATTTAATGCTACTAGTAGTACTGACTAAAACAGGGCAGTTAAACAATAAAAATTTCAGTTCTGTAATTAAAATGGACGTTTTTGTTAGAGGAGAAACAAGATAAAAAAAAGAACCCAGAAAATGAAGTGGAGATAAATTTCATTTTTCATTTTGGGGGGGGGGGGGGGGGATGCACACCCAGCATGCCTCAACCTGTAAGAAACATAAATAATATGTCTCACAAGAAGGCATGCAATGAATTGCTGAGACCATCAATCTACAGAGACTCTGGGAACAGAAAATCTTAGTTTCTGGTATTTGAGGAATCCTCAGAAATCCAAATAGAGAGTGGTCTTACGTAAGTGTTAATCTTGAGCCAAGTTTATTTTCCTAGTTGAGACCTGGTAAAATTATGCTAATTAAGTTCCTATAGAAGTAGAAGACAGCTGCTCTATATATCAAGGTGGTATACTAATGAAATTTTCATCATATGTTGCCTCTTAGGCCAGGTAGATTCACAGTAGCGCGAGAACATTTTTTCACAAAATCATGGATGAATTTTCTAGGTTAATATCTCCTCATCTTCCTTTTTTTTCTCTCAATGAAAATCGGGATATGATTTTATCTTGAACCCCTGAATTTTTTTCATCATCCAAACCTCAAATACGACTTACAAGCCCTTCTTTTCCCTAAAACTCAATCTTAGAAGCCCTTTACCGTTCTCAGATACTACTTCCATCATCCAAACCTCAAATTCTTTTCGCCCTAAAATAATTTTGCTTGTGCTCCAAGATTAACATTAAACCTCAACCACCATAAGCCCTAACAAACTACAATAACTTTCACCCTAAAATTGTCCTAATGCCTAACATTTAGATCTGCTTCCCAAAGATCGTGTTCATCCATGTGCTTGCCCGGCGTCATCTTGGTTGGAAATATCGGCCGATATGCCGTGTATCGACAGATAAATCTCAGTATTGGGCTATACCGATACCAAGAAATCCTAATACTAGTATAATATCGCAATATGTCGTTGTATAAGTAATATAACAGCTATAGTGCCGATACATTTGGACAATTTTTTGAAAAGAAAAATTAAATTAACATGTCATGAGTCCTCACTGTTTTCACTCTCATTATCTTCAGTATCCCCGACAGAAGACTTGTGAAAAAGAAAGAAAGGGGAAAAGGCACTTTCTTCTTCCTCTTCAAAATTCTCTCACTTTCTTTTTCTTTTTTCATATCAAACACAAATTACTCAAACATATACCTTAATCCTACAATTCTAAATATTTCTCATATTCCAACTTCTCATATTTTGTGATAAATTTGAGATTATCCGTGAAATCGATTGATAAAGAAAAATGGAAAAATTATTATTTAAGATCCGTTTTACTTATTGTTTTTTACTTGATTTAGCTTGTACATGGCATTTCTAATAAATTTTTTACAAATTTCAAGCTCAAAAACAAGTTCTAAGGAAACCCTTACATCCAAACTAAAATTTCAAGATCTACTCAAATTTATGCCTAAAATTCATAAATTTGTGTTATAAAAGTTTAATTTGCTAGTTTTTATGTTGAATGATGATTTTTCCCTGATTTTTTGAAAAAAAAAATATTTTTTTAATTATTTTTTGAATGCATTTTTTTAGATAAAGNGACAGGAGTGGGAGTTGTAATAGTAGAGCAGGAGGAGATTACATGGGTGATGTGGGGTGGTAGTTTTGTGATCGTGTTACTGGGAATAAGAATAACTTAACATGTAAATTTTATAATAAAATAATTAGCGGAAGAATCACTAAACTAAAAGAATATTTGGGCCTCCATGTCAAAGGAAATGTTGCTCCATGTAGCCGTGTGTCGGGAGAGGTTAGGCAGCTCAAGCAAAAAAATAAAAATGAGCAAAAGAATTAAGAATTGAAAAAACAAAAATTCAGATGGACTTGCATAAAAAAAATCATTAGTAGGGTCGAGCCCAATGCAATGGGGAGTTTCGGCTTAGGTGGATCACGTATTAATGTTTTAAATTTAGGAAATGATGAGAATGTATAGTTTGAGACAGCTAGACATGATATCACCAAAAGCCAGAATACAGGAAAGGAGAGACCAAAATTCAAACCACAACCATCTTGTGCTAAGGAGTTAAGGGTTAATATTTATTTGGAGGACAAGTACAAGCAACTGAACCAGTGGATTGATAGCTTCAGCAATATTTGGGATGAGCAGGGTATTACTATTTCATGTGATGGATGGACAAGTGTTATAAATAAGCACCTGATTAATTTTTTTAGTAAATAATCTCCACGGAATAATTTATTATAAGTTCATTGATACCACTAATGTCCACGGTAGAAACAAAGAATACTACTTTAAGCTAATGGTTCAAAGTTGTTGAAGAAATTCGGGAGGATAGAGATGTTCTGGTTATTACAAATAACGAGAGAGCAATGACGGTAGTTGGATAACTCCTTATGCGAAAGAAAAGGCGTCTATTTTGTAATGATTTTGTGACGCATTGTATGGACCTTGTTCTAAAGAATTTAGCGAAAAAACCATGTGCAGAGGACGTGCTGATGGAGACGAAGAAAATAACAAATTACAACTACAACTCAACATTGTTAATTAATTACATGAAGATGTTTATTAATGACCAAGAATTGTAGTGCCTAGCCATCATACATTTTGCCACAAAATTCCTTGCCATGGAATCAAATTTTCTCCATAGAGAGAGCCTGAGGCACATGTTCAAATCAAATCATTATAAGTCTTCCAAATTTGGAAAAACAAAATGCTCAGATTAGTTAACAGTGATGAGAAATTGACAATGGAGTTCATTTATGAAGTCATGAACCAAGCAAAGATGGTCGTCAAGGAAGATTGTCGTTCTCATACAAATGTTTTGAAAATGATTAACCGGTGGTAAAATTTCCAGTTGATCATGATTTACATGCTACATGAATATGATGAAATTTAATTTAGAAGTATTACTATTTAACTATGTTTTTATCTTAATTTTTATATGGTTAAGAAAAACGTAGTCCGATACAGCCAATACTGATATGTTTACCCGAAACAACTGTAACCAATCCGGATACAGATAACAATACCGATATTTCCATCCACGGGCATCACGTGTTGACTTTTTTCTTTTTTTCTAACAAAGCATTTTATTTTCTTTTCTTTTGCCATGTTGACTAATTGCTAAAATCAACAATTATTTTCCAGCCTAACGTGATAACAGTTGGCAGCAGACAATCCTCAAATTCACTAGAGGACTCAAATGATCCAAAAGTTCGTCTAATAAATTAGTATGGTATAAATTGATCCTAATAGAAGCTTGGATAACATTGATTGTACCTGATATATTCATAATAAGTTGCTATTTTCCCCAATTATAATGGTCCAGTAAGTAAAGGTGTAGCTCTAGAAAACACAAAAAATAAGCAGCACACCTTTAACACAAAGCTACAAGAAGATGCTAGAGTTCCAAAATCTGATCCAAGGTTGCTCCCTGCAGACCCAAATGCAAACAAGGAGGCTGAAAATCAGAGCAATGGCATTATAGTATAAGCAAATAAAATAATAATAAATATATCACGACGTCAATGAACATAAAGAAGAAACATTTAATCATAATATGAGGGTCAAAACAACAAATCACAATCTCTTATGAGAAAAAAAATACCACATTCCCATCGTCTGTGACAGCTATGACAAGCAGCAGCCACTTTTGGTGATTTGCTTTCTCCATCTCCCAGCAGACGCGCCAAATAGCTTGTCCTCTACAAACAAATAACTTGATATCCAATAAAAGACCTAAGACCACAAACGTGCACACACATGCACACAACACAACCAGGGAGAACATACAAATTGAGAGATGAAAAAGAAATATCCATAAAATATCCATGCTCATGAGATGTCTTCCATCTTCCATAAAAACAACTACCAAGTTCATACTCCAGTTAGAACTGCATCATCCATAAGATATTCAACCAATCTAAGAACTTATTGATTTCAAAAAAACCATCATATAAAGAAAAAAATTTGCCAAATTAAAGCCAAGCAAAATGCAGAATGTAACCACAGGAAAAACAGACCTTGCACTACCGAAAAAAGTGGCATAATATTAAGTATAAAGAAAAAGGATCTATCCGACAGAATTACAGCAAAATCTAGCATGTAAGCAAAATGCCACGTGGCAGAAAATTTCAACAAGAAATTTGCAGTCTACAGCTAAGCATACCTCTGTAAGTTGGAGAAGTTTTTCACACAAATTTGCTTCTCTACTCCGCCACTCGGCTTCTTTCTTAGACCACTCAACTTCTTTCCTATGCCAATCTGCATCCTGAATGAACAGCTGATACCATCATCTCTCTGCCACATTGGCAAAAGTACCACAAACTAGTTCCCATGCACGATAATTGCCCATAAAACTAATTGATAAAAAATTCCGCCGATTTCAAAGAGCCTAAAACCATTTCTTAGCTTAGAAAGACATGAACTCACATATGAGAATTACATAACCAGTTTTTCTGATCAAAATGCTCATATAGATTATGCCCATTGGGACTTTTTCATTGAGTCATCAGGCACTAGTTTGTCACCATCAAGTCCCTAAACACACTATCCAATGCAGTTGAACTCAATGAAACTCTCACCAGCCAATCATGCCCCAAACAGTCATGTGCTAATCATGTCAAATTGTTCTCCAACTGATGTGGATGAGTACTAGTCAATGCAATCCTGTTCTGCAGATTGACCTAGGTTTTTCAATCCTTTTTGTGACCTCACACTTATATCGTACCTGGCTCCTAGGATGTAGGAAGCAGTCAAAAAAAAAGTGAAATGACAAGAGAGAAAATTTTCTAAAACAATTCACCAAGTTGTGAGAAGGTGTCACATTACAACATTTAAGACAAAAATCAGCATAATTTCACATGAAAGGACTCCAGTCACTCGATCACCTCTGCATAAAATCTATGAATTTCATATTAAAAAATTGGATGGGCTCAATTGACAGAAGACCTATATATATATAGGATCCAAAAAAATGGGCTAGCTTATTTCCGTACTCAAGCAAATGCCACGACTATGACAACAGAAAGAGGTCAATCTATGACTGTAACAAGTGAATACTGTTTGCAAGACTGAAAAAGATATCTATCCATTACACTGATTCAAGACAGGCAAGATATGCGATGAGAACTACTGAACCAATATGACAGACGATGAAAGTTCTATCAATATACAATGGCAACAACTGAAAGATTGATGCCAAACCAAGAATCATGATGATTAGTAACTAATGAGAAAGCCAAGACAAAATATGGTCTATGTATAAAGAAGTCTATAGCAGTAACTATTTTACCTTCTTCTCAAGAAAATCACACTTGGATTCAAGAGATTGTATTCTCTGCGGATAGAAAGATTGTTTCACTTAAGAAATGTTTTATCTAAGCTTCATTAGAATACACCTAGCAAAAATAGCTTCACTACAATACTAAAAAGCAAGTATACTTCACCTTTTGTGAGTGTTCATCAATAACAATTACACGTGATCCATAAATCCTCCTGATATCCCCCAACTTGCACTTTTTATTGCATTGAGGACACTAGGAAAAGGCAAGCATATGGCATATGTCAATGTCACACCACCTCATTAAGTTCTGAAGGTCCCTGCAAAATTCTGCAAGACCATACCTTTCCTGAGTTTTTACGTTGCTGAAGCCATTTTCTGATACAAGAAACTCCATACAAGTGCCCACAAGGAAGACAACTGCAGTTATTATACCACAAGGGGAAGGTCAAATTGAAAATGACTAAAACGATCACAATAAGCCAAAAAAACACAAAAAAAAAAATTCTTGATAAATGGAAATATGCAGTCTCAACTTACTTTGCTAAAATCTTTCAGCGTATTTAGCTCAAACATCTATAATACTAAAACCAGAAAGCTATTGGCCCAAAATACAAATAGGAAAATGATAAACCAAATTATGCAGATTACTAGGTGTAAGACAATTATGCACTGGAAAAAATTGGTAACTTGAAAAGAAAACTCCAATATAAAAATACCGGATTTACTTCAAATGCAGAAGACACATAAAAGCCTATGCCAGCTAAAGAAAGGCTATTCCAGCTTCTCAAAGAACCTCATAATTCTAACAATCAATATAAAGAAGCATTTGCTTTGCTACAGCAGCGTAATACTTCAGCATCGACACACCTCAAGGAAAAACTCACATGAGAGGCCAAGCTTCTCAATACTGAATATTTCAAAGGCATAGAAACAGAGAAAGATACTCAAATTTCCTAATCATTTTACTAGATATCATGACGAAATTGTGTGTGAAATGAGTAGAATTTTCCAGCATGGCTGCAACCTGGGTAAAATAATTTGTAAGTTTTTTCAATATACATAAGGCAGCTGCTTCATGATCCTTCAAATATCATTAAAAATTTGGTCATAAGCAATAATAGGGAATATTGAGGCCCTAAATTTCATTAATGTAGCAATCTAGGGCACATTTTTTATACTAAGCTTAATTCCCTTTGCTAGAAAGAAGACAGGCTGTGTCAAGGCTTTCGGTTTTTCACAATACATATAAACATAAATTAGTTTATATATGATTTCAAGACTGATGATTCCTTTTTTTTCATCTATGAAGAAGGTTGACAGATGATTCTTTACCTTCAGCACAAAATGCGGCAGTGTTAATGCATTGAAGATATGAGGTTAACATTGGTCAAGCATCACAAGAATATCAAACATATTCGGGGCAAAAAATTGCAAAGAATATCCTAAGGCTAAAAGAAATAAATTAATAGCTCAAAACAGATCAATCCCATCTCTTACTTCATTACCATCTCCACTACCATCATCCAACATCACATCCAGTACTCACTTATGGCCACCTCAATCCCCACTGGTCAATATCATTTCCTCTGCAGCCCACATGAGCTACACCACAATTATATTACAGATAACGATTGCCATTGATCTGCATCATCTTCACCAACCACATACCGTCAACTCTGGCCCCGCTACCAACCAACCCCAATTAAACCTCCTGAAAGCTTTCTTCTACAATACAGTCAAATTAAGCTTCATCTCACACTGTTCTCTGGCATTTCCTCATATTGAGATCCTTCTCTGCTGGTTCTTTATGAAATGGAATTGTAGAGATCTTGACTATTGCCAGTAATTGCCTCCAAATATCATTATTTTTTGTCTTTTTTTCTAGATAGAACTAAGGCCTGCTGATCCACATTCTGGAAAGTGATAATGCACATGTTAATTTCAAGATATGTTACTCTGCATGTGGAGAAGAAGACGAGTTGCATGGATGACTTTTTTTAACACTTCGAATGAAAATCTAAATTGCTATAACCATACCCCAACCATTACCCCAAGTACAACGACAATAACATATCTGGATTCCTTTAACCCCATGATATACCGTCTACTGCATACCCTGCCGAACCATGCCCACTCCAGATGAGCAAATCAGCTATGACTTATGATGAGCTTCAAGGGATTAATTAAATAGTTCTAGCAAAGTGGATCGTGCAGCATTAAACGCAAGATAAATCTACCAAAGGAACAAGGTTGTTTTCAAATAATCCAAACTCACTGGGGACCCCAATTCCCAAAGTACCCAACCACAGGGGCCTCAAACCAATTTTCCAAGCAATCAGAGCATAAAATTTGCGCCACTAGTTTCAAAAACACCTGAATTGTAAAGAGAAGAAAATAGCAGGGCACACCTGGGTTGATGGACACCGTCATTAGACCAGGGCTCCATACAAATCGGGCAACACAGACCCTCCACCTCCTCCCGATTCCACCGTCGCTCGCTCTCCGAGTCCCCGTCGTTAAACGACGCCGCTTTGGTCGCCTCTTGACTCCCCCTTCTCTCCTTTTCTCTCTCCTCCTCATAGCCTCCGCCCCTCGATGTCGAAGGCTCAGTTCCCGAAACCCTGACCGGAGGAGGACTCACACCCTGCATTTCGTCAACGTATTCCTCTTCCTCCTCCTCCTCCTCCTCCTCCTCAAATTCTTCTTGAGATTCATCGTCTAGATAGCCTCCTTCTTGGTCGGCCACGTAATGGTCCATAACGTCGTAGAGTTCTTCAGGGCGAAGTATTCAGTGAAAGTACTCAGTGACCCGCCATTCATGTGAGATCCACTTTCACCATGGAAAGGTGAAAATAGGTAACACGAAAGAAGGCATGCATCCCTCAGCTAAATGTAATATTGATTTTTTTTTTTAATTTTAAACCGTTAAATTAAAAAAAAGTCAACAATTAAATTTTAAATATTAAATAATATTTCTAAATAAATTTAAATAAAACCTTTTTCTTTTTACAATATTTCAACCATTAGATATTTGATCAATAATTTTAATAAATTATTATAAAAAATATATGTAATGGGTTCGGTACCGTAGGTCAACTCAAAGTCTAAAATGCAGCAGATGAACAACCCATCAGAAGCTCCTCCAAACCCAACACAATGCCCACCGAGCAGCCCGCACAGCACAGCTCATATGGCCTATCAGCTCCAACTTAACAGGCAAGCCCATATGTCCCTACCAATGCATAGGCTGTGGCAACCGCACAATAACCTAGTTTGTTAGCGCCAACCCAGCAAATCTTTTCCTAGGGATTGTACGCCGCCCAAAATAGAAAAAGTGCTCAACGAATCATCCTCAAAGAGGGAGCTGTCATAATTGTGACTAAGGATCGGCCAGAAAAGGAATGAATATTCATCGATAGTCATGATTACCTTGTCAGGCACCCACGATTGTAGGACAGTTTAGCCCTGGCACCCAAGCAGCTCTCGCCCTATCTAACACCTTCCCTTTGTAGAAAGGAAGGGGAGAGTTGGGAGCCCAGAAAGAGGAGAACCCTCGAAACACGAGAAAAATTCTTAGCCCCTAGGAAGCTCTGGAGGAACCAAGAAAGGTGAGACCACTAGCTCCTTTAGACAAAAGCTAACTCCTCGACAATGGCGAAGCCCATGTCCAAGCATCTAGAGAAAGAATCTGGTAGATAAAGAGGGAAACAAAGCACTTTCACTCTTGCATCTCCACACTTAGCTCAAAAGGCAACCTCAGTAGAGTAGGAGCGCCACCGGCGTTCAAAACAACCCTTCGACCCAGGCTCGCGACTGTGGAGGCATTGCATCCACTTTGAACTCTCACACCGTCGGGACGGCGGAGAAGATTCAAGGCATAGAAAGCCCCCTTGTTGGTAGCTGAAATGGAGTCCAGGTGGCGCTTCTCTCTCCCCCATCGTCACCTAGCAATTCTTCATCCTCCAACCAGCTGTTCTCCCATAAATGCATCCAGCAACAAGCCACCCCTGACAAGGTACACCCATTGGAGCCTTGTCTTTTGTCTTCATAAAACGCCCCTAGTCAACACACCTCGGAACATAGTCCTCTATCTCTCTAAGCAATCCCTTGGTCAGGCGCACCTCGAAGCACAATCCTCTATTTCTCTAAACCACCTCCTAGTTGGGGACACCCAAAATATAGTCCTCAATCTCTTTAAGTCGTCTCCTAATCAGGCACATCCCAAAACACAATCCTCCATATCTCAAAACCGTTCCCTAGTCGGGCACACCCCGGAGCACAATCCTCCATCTCTCTAAACCATAACCTGGTCGAGCGCACTCAAAGCACAATCCTTCATCTCTATAAGTTGTCTCCTAGTCGGGCACATCTCGAAGTACAGTCATTCATCTCTCAAAGCCGCTCCTTGGGCAAGAGAACCCCAGAACATATACCTCTATCTCTCTAAGCTACCCCTGGTCGGGCGCACCTAGAGCACAATCTTCCATCTCTCTAAGCCGCCTCCTGACTGAGTGTAATCTGAGCACAGTCTTTCATCTCTCTAAGCTGTCTCCTAATTGAGTGCATCCTAGAGTATAGTTTGCCATCTCTCGAAGCCACACCCTAGTTAGGCATGCCTCGGAGCATAGACCTCTATCTCTCTAAGCCACCCCTAGTCAGGCTCATCCTGAAGTATAGTCCTCTATTTCTCTAAGTCATCCCTTGGTCAGGCATCCCCTGGAACACAACTTTTCATCTCTCTAAATTGCCATCTGGTCAGGCGCACCTCAGAGTATCGTCCTCCATCTCTCAAAGCCATGTCTCAATTGGGTGCACCCAACGAAGCCTTATCCTTTATCTCTCTAAGCCACCACTCAGTCGAGCGTACCCTGAAGCATTGTCCTCCATCTCTCAAAACCGCACATCAATTGAGGGGACCCAATGGAGTCTTGTCCTCCATCTCATTAAGTCATCCCTCGGTCAAGCGCTCTCATGTAAGTCGCTCTCTGGCAGGCAAATCCCTCTAGGTCAAGTCCTTTGTCTCCATAAGCCGCTCATTGATCGAGCATGCTCAAACATTTAATTCCCAATTACTTGCATCCACGTATATATATATCCTCCATCATTCTCTCATTATAGAAAGATTTCTAATTTGAGCGTTGAGGAATATACCGAAAAGTAAGTCCCGCTAATTTCTGACTTATTATTTGTTAGTTTGTTGTGTAAATCCAAGTTTGAAGTGAAGAGGATCGGACCCGCTTCGGCTCGACCTACCATGGATGATTAAGTGACTCTCTAACTTGTACAATAATTCGAATTTAGGGACGCATTAAAATAAACAGGTTTTTAAAATTTTTCAAATATTAAATTTAT
>JAODPA010070147.1:0-31672 GCA_025585075.1 Nepenthes mirabilis | reverse complement strand
AAATATTCCAGGATGCACGCCGTGAGCGGCGGCGGAAGAATTTTCGTGAGCCATCGTTGGACGACTTGTATTCTAATATTTTCGTGCTGTATCTCAGTGTTTCTCCCTCGAATCGATCTGATCGGCGATCTTTCTGAGAAGGTATTTCTTCTTCGCCTCAAGTGCATTTCGATGAACTGTCGTGGCAATTAATGTATATCGTGGTCTGATTGATCAACTTAATATCGATTAATTCAATCGTGCAGGAGGGTATTATCTGCTGGAGGGTGTTATCTTGAGAAATGTCGTTCTTCCGAAGCATATCTGCGCTTTCGAAGCTTCGTTCTCGAGCTGTAAGTTCGTGGAACTCGTGTCTTTTTTCATGTATTATCTATGCAGGTTTGGTGTATTTTTTTTTTCGTTCTGGGTTTGTGTGCATATATAGATATAGCTAATCCCTCTATGATAATTACTTTTGAAGGTAATAGTGACTGTATCTAGTAGTTATTACTAAGGACCAGCTGCTGCTCGTTATTTATATCATTTTTTACCAGTACCGGTCAATTATTAGTTTTCAATTTTTGTTAGAATGCTTTTTGTTTTTCGAAGATGTTTATGTAGAATTAAAAAAAAAAAAAAAAACGTTAGTCGTTAGTATTTTATCTAAGAGACTAATGATACAGGATATTGGTGATTAACATGATAGAACAATGCATTTATATTTCCATGTAAGGCATTTAAGAAACAATTGAGCTTTAAAGCAAAATTTTTAGCGGTTATTTGGTGTGACACAACTCATGATTAAGTTTTGTTCAGGTGCTGTTCTAAAGTGTATGTTTAAGAAGTCTTAGGGACTAGTAAGTTTTTTTCTTTTTGAAGAAATCTTGGGACTAGTGGGGATAATATCTCATAGAAAACAATCTCAATAATTTCTAGTTTTGTCATTAATTTCTAGTTTTGGCTTCCTACATCAACTATTTGGAGATGCTTGTTGTTCAGCTAAAATTCTTCAAAAGCTCATTTTAGCTTCATGGGAAGCTTCTGTAAATATAAATCATTTCTGAAACCACTTTAAAAAGAGGTTTTTGACCTAGCTTCAGATTTGGGTGCAATTTTATCATCAAAGTTTGTCTGTTTCATATTATATTGGAGCTCTCTTCTTGTGTTTTAGATTAGTTGTAGTTGAAGAGTACCTTTCTACTGAAGATGTTTTGTGATGTACTCAGATACCTTCTATCTAGAACAGAGCATGTTGAGCCCCGATCCATAGCATTCATGGCCATAGGCCTCTGCAGAACTCACCTAGAAGTTTCTAGATTATAGAGTCACCAGTACCATTTAAATATTTCACATTCCATGCGTCCACTGCCCCAAACACAATAATTATCTCTAAACTTTGTCATGAACATGATAATTATAACAGGTGTACCCACCCCGTTATACTCCACCCCATTTCTCCTTCATTAGTTCTCCACCATGGCTACACCATAAAAGCCGTGCATCTTTTTATTTATTTTTTTGTTTCATTTAATTGGTAAACACGATATTAACATGTTGTCCCTTTTATCTCCTTCCTATTCAATCATTAGCTTCTTGAGCTCTAGAATGATAAAACTATCTCCCTCGTTTGTTATAGGTAAGCAGTGAGCACACACATGCACATATAAGAATGGTGGGTCCTAATTAGCTTTGCTACGTAGCAACCTTGGAGATGAGCAAATGGTAACCGTAGACAAATGCCTTCTTGCACTGGACACAATCTGGACATCATTGGTGTTAGATAAGTAACTTAAAGGTAGGTGCTTGCTTTAGTGGGTTGTCTTTGGAGGACATTGCAAAAACTCTGATGCTATTATTACCTCACTTGTGTCTCCAATATAACTGCTATATAGTTGAGATACTAATTGATTTGCCTGAAAGAGTTAACAGTGATGATTGATATCTCTTGTGGTCCAGTGTGTATGCATATTCTGGCATTTCATGTGGCATACTGAGGGGGGCTGGATCAATTTAGTAGTGTGCGAAGGGAGGAAACACATGGCATACATGTACATGCATTGAATGTTGTCAGTACTCACCTACTGTGTTTGTGTGGGCATGAGTTCATGACAAAACAAGCATGCTCTTCGAAATTTCCCACTTAAATTTCTGCTAATGGAGGTTCTGAACCATGGTATAATTTTGGCACAATAATGATGCAGAGGAGAAGAGGAAGAAAAAGATGATGGGTGAAGAATAAGAAAATTAAAATAGCGACTAAGTTTCATTTTCAATACCTGGATAAAGTATGAAATTGATTCTTTGGAGGCTCTTTCAATCAAAATATCAATCTAGATGAGAGACAAAAAAAAAAAAAATCTGGTGTTGTTTGACGTGGGTCATTGTTGCTGCCCTTTATGCGGTGATGGATATATTAGAACTATTGATAGTAGGGGAGAGGTGAATAAGTAGATGAGACGGAAGCCTCTGATTATCCTATTTTGTTTTGGTGAGGTTGAATGTTAGCAAGAGAGCTAGAGAAGATATTAATTGCTAAGTCCTTTTAATTCTTTTTGACAAGCATTGTATTTGTGGGTCTTAATAGTGTGTGCCCAGAAACTCAATTGTTTATGGGCTGCTTTGATGCCAGTGGAACCAAAAACTCAAACACACACGCACACACACACACACATGTATGCTTGTGTCCCTGCACTCTTCTGCAAAATTAAACCCTTCCAGAATATCCTGCATATTTCAAACTCTGGGTAGGAAAGAGTTTTGATGCCTAAGGACATACCCAAATTAGTGCAACTTTGATTGATAGCAATTTGAGGGTAATTTGGCATGCATGATGTAGAGTTGAAGAATTTTCAGTAAATACTGTACATTATACGATGGTGTGGATGAGCCTTGTTGCAATGGTAGTGTTGTTCTCTGACCTAGAGGACACGGGTTCGAACTACATAAATAATCTAGTGACACTTCATACATCTAATTCTCTTTGAACTAGGCTGCCCCTTTTATCTCTTCATTATGCAACGTTAACTTATGTTTACATCTTAAAGGTAGCGTTACATTTATGTGATACTCTCTTGTACTTGGTGCTTTTATTTTTATCACTGATATGCATTAAGGAGGACCCTATTGTGCATGTAAGTCACTTGTCTGCCTTCATCCTGTATGACATGGATTTTGTTGTAGGTCCAACAATCTAGCCTAAACAGTTCTGTAAGGTGGCTTCAAATGCAAAGTTCCGCCAACCTGGTAATATCTCTTTCCTCTCTGTCTCCTTACTATATTTCCTTAAACTTAACCTTTACTTTTGCTAATGGAATTCATCTCGTACACAGGACCTTCATTCTGAGTTAAAAGAAATGATTCCAGACCAACAGGTTTGCTTTGCTTGTTTGATTGTTCCATTTTATGTGACATCTCTTTTTAATTCAGAATTTTCTATAGCAATTAGCTGATTTACTTGTATTTCAGTTACTTGACTAGCTTGAGTATATGTGATGCATTATTTTCTTTGTTCCGTGAAGGATTGAATTGATCATGGATAAACTAAGAAGAGAGTATTCAACTATTAAAATCATAAAAATGAAAAAATTAAGAAGGGGTTGTGTGCATTAGATGTACCCCCTCATATGCCAAAATTGGCTTTCCGATTCCGAACATATTATTTTGGTGTCTTAAATCCTACAAGCAAAGTTTGGTATGTTGTTTCCCTCTGGGTGTCATGCATACCCCAAACAACCTATCCCTTTTTCAATGGTAGTGAGGAGTTCACCTACTGAAAACGTTTTATAATTAGACAAACAAATATGTCATGTGTGAACTTTGATGCACTAAGGATATTTATCCCAGAAAAGGTATGTCAACAATATTTGTTGGCCATTTTGGAAGACTAAGTTCTTGGATGCTGTTTCTATGAGGAACTATACATTCCCAACTATGTTAGGTTTATTTATCTCTTTGATAATTTGCTTATTGCCATTGAAGTTGAGTTAGATTATTTATTATGGAGTATAATGACATTCTCTGGCCTTCAACTAGGTTAGTTGGTTCTTTGGCATTGTATCAAAGTATTTTTGACCAAGTGGTCACAAGATAAATTCCTGTGTCCTCCATTTCCTTAAAGATATGTTTTGGCACATAATAGATGGGAATATGTGCTTGTTCCATGCTTGAAGCCAGATTAGGCATTTGAGTAAGGAGGATGTTAGAGTGTAAACCAGTCATAGACTTTTGCCTAATAATTCTAGCTTTTGGTTCAGTATTTTCCTTGACATTTTCTTAGGGGTGATTGTAGACACAGTTCTATCTGTTGAATATTCTCATAGACAAAATGAGGGACATATCTAATATAAAAAATTAGTTAAGTCTGTATGTAGGGATATCTCCTCTCCTTTTGCCTCACTAGTTCAAGCATTTTTATTTTGGTGTGGGTCCATTATTTTTTAGGTGATACATATGTGTGATATTGAAGGTAATGCATGCAAAATTTAGTAGAAATCATTCTTACTACTTGAGTGAAATAGCACATATTTATTTGTATTAGAAACCTGAACATATATGGTGAGTCATAGGCTTGAGACAATGGTAATAAACAGTATATTTTTCGATTTGTGAATAGAATGTAGCCTTTTGTGGTTGAAAGTGTTAGTGCATATATGTTCCTTTTGTCAAGACAATGGACAATGAAATGCATTTATGTCTGTGCAGTAACTCATAGGCTGCTTTCTATCAATACAAAACAAATTGCCATTTCTTCAATATATCAAATATCAAGACTTAGAATGCTAAGCAAAATTCAAGTTGTTTTATCCCTTGCAAATGGGCTTAGTGTATGAATGGATTGCCAACTGGATTCATGTTAGTTTCTTAGCAACTTTGAAGAGTTCTTATGTTTCAACAATCTGTTTTAATTGTCATTGATGGTTCAGATATTTTAGATTCATTTTGAAGCTAGGATTCTTATGCATTGAATAATAATAATAATAGCTTTTTACAGGTGTTGATGGGGGATTTCTTTCTCTTTTTATGCACCATTTGATTCTTTGAATAAGGTGATGGTCAATTTTTAACCACACTAACTCTTTTTTACTATTATTTGCTATAGGAACGCTTGAAGAAACTAAAGAAAGAACATGGAAATGTTCAAATAGGAAACATTAATGTTGATATGGTAAGACATCCGCGAAAAGGAAATTCTTTTGCTCATACTCATATTTTTTTTCATTGTCAATAATATATGTAAACTTTCATATATGTGAGTTTCTATCCTATCTATTTCCCTAATTCTTTTACTTTCTATTTGGTTTTAAGGGGGTTGGAAGGGAGGGTCGGATATGGCTAATGTACCCATTCCTTGTAAGGTTTTAAGGGTGAGCCTTGGTGCACCTGTAAGGCTAATATGCCCGTTCATTATTGTCACGGGTTCAAACCAAAGAATTGGCTTATTTGTAAGGCATTGGTAATATTGCGGACTTTTGATCTTTTCAAATCCTATGATGTGGAAGCCTCTTCTTTGTGAGGCCCTTTATTGGGGTCAAGGTCAGGGTCATGATGTTTGTTTGGCTATATAGTTCAAACATTTTTATTTTAAATATAATTTTTATCCAATTCCTTCCACAGTTGGGTAGGGGAAAATTAGTGCATGTGAGGGCAGTTTCCCATTGTTAGTGTTGTCCGCAACCATCTGATTTTCTTGTTTTTGCCAACCCTTCCCTCCCAACCCTGAGATTAAGCACAAAATTATTCCACATACACAGGAAAAGGAGTTTCTTTCACTTCTGTTTCAATGTTGTTTCATCATTTGGGTCTGATCTGAAATGTATTTAGTCATATTGTAGTACTACTCATTACTTCCAAGGCTGAGCTTTGGTACAATGGTGGGGTATGACTTAGAGGTTTTGGGTTTAAACCACAGAAATAGTATCTCTACAATATAATGATAAGGTTGAATATAGACCTTCCCTGGACATCACTATATGAGAGCTTTGTACATTGGGCTGATCCTTATAGTGCCACTCATTACAAATCCCTCAAATTTGTCAGGTACTCGGCGGAATGAGAGGAATGACAGGTTTATTGTGGGAAACCTCCCTACTTGACCCAGATGAGGTATATATACTCTTAGTTATGCAGTAATTTGAAAGTGATTCCACTGTAAATACTATGTTCAGTAAGTAGTGGGGATTCCTTGCAAATCTTAGTGTATTCTCATGGTACCATTTGCTTGATATCAGGGAATTCGCTTTAGGGGTCTATCTATCCCTGAATGTCAGGAAGTGTTACCTGCTGCTAAACCTGGCGGAGAGCCACTGCCAGAAGGTCTCCTGTGGCTTCTTTTAACTGGAAAGGTTGGTAAGCTTGGTATATACAAGTAGTTTTGTAAGGTGATGTGATACTTGGAACAATCCATATAATCCTTGCCAAGCTTTCATTGAAGTTCTTTAAGGGTTTTCTAGAAGAGAACAAACGAAATGAGAATCTTTTCGAGGTCTATATGTATGTATGTGTCTTTGTTGTTTCTGGCATAATTCTTGATCGAAGTTTTATTTGTAACCTATCTATTTTCCTCCCGTCTGCTTTTCTCTTTACATGCTCTCCTGTCGCATGTTATAGGTACCTAGCAAAGAGCAAGTGGATGCACTGTCAAAGGATCTGCGGAATCGTGCTTCCATCCCAGGTTCCTTTACTTGAAACTTGTCTTGTATTTCATTACTATTTATTATGTTTATCAAGACAAGTAGCAATGAAGCATAACAGGGTTGGTTAAAGCCAAAAGGTCTCAAATTCCTTTCCTTCTCCAAGTCCTCTCCCAACTTCTTATCAAAAATATGGAAATTCCAATGAAGAAATGTCTTGTAAATCCATTATGGTGTGCTACCTAACTTCATAAGGAAATGCTTTGATCAATTCTTTGACTAATTGGCAACACGATGAGGGATCGTAGGTCTGCTTGGCCTAGTTGTAGCTTCTTTTAAAGTTACGCTGGAGAAGCTGATTTTATGAAGCTACAGTTTGTAGCTTGTGCTAAAGATCTTTTTGGCCTTATTTGAGTCTAATGATTGTTTGGAACGGAGTTCCTCCGAAAGATTGGTCAAATAGTCAGTTACGGTTGTTGGATTTTATCATTTGGGCTGTGTAGTTTGATTCTTCAGGTCTACTTTGGGTTTTTGTTATTTTGTTTTATCTGAAATAGGCTTTGTACATCGATTTCTTACTAGTGTAAATTACATTGCAGATCACGTCTATAAAGCTATTGATGCTCTGCCTGTTACTGCACATCCGATGACCCAATTTGCCACTGGTGTTATGGCCCTTCAGGTTGATATATAATTGAATCTAAAATTTCTTGTTCATGTGGTGGAAATGTGGTATTGTTGCTAAAATGTGCTTTATACGTCCTAGTACTTGATTTTGCTTGCTCGGTTCTGTGGTGATGCACTTCGATATTAAGGAATATAGAGCCTTTGGCAGCATTCTGCTCCTGACTGCGTATGTGAAAGAGCCTCCATCTGCTTCAAAGGAATGTTTATAAAAAAAAAAACTTTTGCTTTGTTTCTGTTCGAGGACCCATAGTTGAACAAATTCCTAGAAGAGAAAAAATTGAGGATGACATATTTACATTTGAGTTAAAGCAGGATGGACGATTGAAATAAGTCTTGTTGTTTCAAATGTTTGCTATTATGTAAATCTTGTTTTTGATAACACATATATGTAAATATATTTATATACATAGTTTGCTATTATGTTTTTTCTCATGCATTTGCATTTCTTTCCTAGTACTCATCGTGCTGCAACTCTTGGGACAATTATGCTTGTTTTGGAAGTCAAAAGAACGAACCAATCCATTATTTTCTCAGGACATACATACTAGAAAAAACAGAAAGGTGACAAAAAAGTGGGCCAACCATTTCTTTTTTGTCGCTATCATTTTGCTTTGCAGAATCTAGTTATTTGTTTCAGCCTTGAAAGATAATATGGAAACCTAGGATTTTACTGTTGATAGTGCACGCCAGGCCTATGTCTGAAAAATTGTTGGAGAATAGTGCATCACTTAAAACCCCAAAAAAAATCAGTTGCTATTTTGTTTGCTCTCCAGTGTCTGTGTTTTGACATATATGTTTATTAAATACATAGGTTAAATGGATTTCTAATGATGAATTAGTGCTCTCTATTCGGTTATTTGCTAAGCATAGTGTATTTTGTTTTGATTGAATACTGTATTTTGAGATATTGTTGTTGAAAGTGTTTGAGGGGTTTCAGTAC
This sequence comes from Nepenthes mirabilis, assembly GCA_025585075.1. NCBI lineage: Eukaryota > Viridiplantae > Streptophyta > Magnoliopsida > Caryophyllales > Nepenthaceae > Nepenthes > Nepenthes mirabilis. The sequence continues at coordinate 23,437 of JAODPA010070147.1, read as the reverse complement.
TAAACCTCAATTGGGAGAGTTTTGTGTGGCTTTTAGCTAAACCCACTTGACTGAGGGTCTGAGGGTTCAATATCCCATGAGAACTGGTCTAGGTGATCATTTGAGAACTCAGAGTGTCTAGTAGTGAGCTTGGTTGTACAGGCTAGGATCCTTTTTTGGGGGGGGAGGGGTCGGGTGCTGCAAAGAGAGCATAAAGGTTAGGAACCTTGAACTTACGGAAACAAGGGCAGAATATTGGAATTTAGGAAATCAGAGTGCTTCTGCGTAGTGGATGTATCGGATTAGGTTGACCATTTTTCAGCTCAGGACACTATTTTTTTGCAAAGTTTTGATGTTAAATACCGAGGTGGGAGAGCCACTGCAATTCCCCATGCCCCCCCTCTCTTATTCTTTGTTTATTCAGCCAAAGGGCTGTCAGTGACTAAGAGGAGTTGATTACTGTCATGGCTTAGGTACGTGGTTTGGACCATTCCATTTTTGTTAATAGTGCCAATCCTTTCATATTGTCGGAAGAGTCTGTTGAGGGTGAGCTTATGCAGTGAGTTTCTTGGTGATTTTTCACAAAAATTATTAAATACGGAAATTATGGAATACTACTTGTTGCATTCTTGGATCGTGGTTGCGGTACGGACTCAGATCCAAAAGCTAACAACCCCAAAATAATTGTTTAAGTGTGGAGGAAGAGAGAGAGAGTGCGCACAAAGTTTTTACGTGGAAACCCTCCTGTGAATAAGGGGGAAAAACTACGGGACTCAGGGTTCAGGCAAGCTTTTATTATGCTGTCGAACTTGTACAAAGAAAAGAGAACACGTGGATCTCAAGGATCTCTAAGTGCTCTCTCAAATTACACTTGGTGGAGACTTGCTTCTTTTTTCTCTCTATATGCGTAAATGTAGGATGGAGGATTCACATCCTTTGTTAGGTAGTCCATGAATGTTTATATAGTGGCCTGGATATCCTACGTGGAGCACCTACGTGGGCCTGGCGTGTGCAAGTTGTCTTGTCACCAAATCTGCAGTATCCATTTTGCCGTGTCAGAGAGGTGACATGCATGCAGACTGACTCTGTGAGACGTCATATCACGCGTATGCCGGAAGCCGTCATTCTTTGTGCAGGTTGCGTATTGCAGAGGTTGCGCGTGCTCTGACAGAAGTCAACCCTGATTTGGTGTCCTCGGTCGTACTGCGTTCCTTGCCTGCGTCTCTGCCATTCGACTCCGCTTAGAGTTCTCATCCTTAGTAAAGGCCTTGGCCTTAGCCAAGTCTGCGGACTCTGGGTCCCAAGTATGCTCGTGCTTTGCAGGTCTTTTGCCTTCATTAGGTGTTTCCGTTTTAGGTAAGTTCGCGTCCTTCAACGAGTCCTTGCTTTCTCTTAGGGTCTTTGGTCCGAGACTGGTCCTCGGGTTTTCAGCGCTATGTCCCCGAGCCCACAAAACCAAATTAATCTCTCGGACAAATTTAGCTCTTTAGGCTTCTTGGGACGAGGGCTTAGGTTTTCGGGCCTCCAGGACCAACTTAACCTCTTGGGCCAAATCAGTCATTTGGGCTATGCACCCATATCCTCAGGCCTCTTGAGCCAATCTGGCCTCTCGGACTAAATTGGGCTTCTGGGCCTTCTTTGCACTTGGATCTGTTTCATAAAAATGGGCCTCTTAATTGGGCATTGGTTATTCACTACCCATCATTAGTCCCCCATGTCAAGAGGTTTGAGAATCTCAACCTTTCGCATGTTTGATGGCTGAAGTTCCTCGGGATATTTTGTCCTTGACCTGATCCTTTAAGGTGCAAACTGTCTCGCTAACGTAGCTGTTTGCGTCCAAGATGCTCCTCTTTCCGTCCGCTAGCTTTGCAAGCATCCTTGGACGTCTTCTTGAGTTGCTTTGCCAGATTTCATCGGAGGACGTGATCGCAGCCTGGGGACTAGGAGCTAGTGTACTTGAATCCTGCTGGAACAAGTGGCCTGAATTTGCCATCTGTGGACTCCCCCTGGGTCCAAGCGGCTGGCCTGGCCGTTAGCTGGTGCATTAAATGGGCATCAGACGCGCATGAAATGTGGCCAGGGAAAAGGAAGAGCCATCATTGCTCTCAAACCGGTGGGGAATCGACATGTGGCAAGGCATTAAATGCGGCGCGCCCTTTTGAATTTCGAAGCCTTCAAATGATAGATGCTTGCCTCCTTTGCCGTTCACTTGCCTTTATTTGCCCTTGAAAATTTTCTAAGTGCCAAAAAACGCTCTCTGCGACCTCATTGTTGTGCACTGTTTATCTTCTTCATCGTTTTATATTTCGATAGCTCCTGGTGTTGCAAATATTGCTTCTTCTTTCACGACTGTTGACCTCGACGTTATTCGTGCGAGGTACCACATCCCCCTTTAAAATGGAAATGTTAGTCCCAGAGCCCCACAAGAGGGCATGCAGTCCACTAGATGGCTTCATCACCGTCTATACAGTTCACCTCAAGAGTGGGCTTCGTTTTGACATGCCACTGGAGCTGTACCATATCCTGAGGGATCTCAAGGTCCCAGTTGCACGGTTTCAGCCAAACGCAGTAAGGTACCTTGTCTCCCTTTGTGTCTTCGCCCGCTGCCATAACAAGACTTTTGAGACTTTGGCAGTGAAGGCGATTTTGTGATTTACGTAGGGCCAGGACCGAGTTGTCATTACTCCACGTCCTGAGTTCGCGGCGTTGAGTGGTGGCAACCTTGATTCTACCAAAAGGTGAAAAGATAAGTTCTTTTTCCTGGCGGTCCGCGGGATTTGGGATATCCCTAATGATTGGGGGAACGTTGAACCCAAATACTGCAAAGAAGCCATGCCTGAGGAGAGGGCGTTGGTGAAGGAAATAATAGCCCTTGTGCAGTCCAACCTTTTCGGCTTCCATGAGAACAGGGAGAATAAATGGTTGAGGCCGAGAACTTGGCTAAGGCCAAGTGGCGACTCCAGTCCGAGGACTCTAGCGCTCTTGTCGGCTTTCCTGCTAAAAAGAAGTTGAAGATCAAACAGAAAGCTCAGAGGATAAAGGAGCCGTCCAGGCGGCCAAAGAAGAGTCAACGGACTGAGTCCTCGCCCAAGCATCCTGTTGCGCCCGTGGAGAGCTCCTCGTTTGGTGATGATGAGACAGTGGCCGAGCGCCTCTCAAGGAAGAGTAGGTAGCTACGAGGGGTGCTAGTCCGAGGGGCTGAGAGTGTCGGATCTTGTGCCACTTTAGGTCCTTTTGAGGCGCCTTTTATGTCCGTGGAGCTACCTATTGCCCCTCCCCCCTGAGTCTAGTGCTTGACATCCCTGCTATCTTTATTGGTGAGGTTTCGGACTGGATTAATAATCCATCCGAGGGCACTACTGTGGGACAGGCACTGGGGGAGACCGATACGACTCAGACCGAGGAAGCAGTGGTGATGACGTCTACTGCTGAGACTGTTGAGGCTGAGGACACCGCCGTGACTGCTGAGCTCCCGTGCTGCGCAATCCAAATCTATAGCCCCATGATGATTCCGTCCGAGGTCCATGAGGAGTCCCTAGTTAAGGACATTGCTGGGCCTCCTTGCGTTGTTGAAATTGAGGTTGGGGCCGCGGAGCATGCTGAAACTATTGAGCCCCCAATCTTTGATCTTGATGGAGCTGCTCCTACGTTCGAGACTAGGGTTGAGATTTCTATGGTGGCTACTGCTGAGCCATAGGAGTCCGATGCCCCTTGAGAGGAGAGCTCAGCTAGTGGCTCTCTCGTCTCTCAGGTATCCTTTTGTCATCTCTTAGACTTTTTACTTCTTATTTCCTTCCACTCATGCTTTAACAGCTTGTTCTCCTTTGTAGTTCCACAAGCTGGCCGGGAACCTTGGTCAGCTCATAGGTGGTGTCGCCCAGACTTGCTCTGAGTTGGAGTCCCTCAAGGCCACTGGAGAGGCCAACAAACGCTTGGAGGTTGAGCTTGCTAAGGCCAAGAGAAAGATTGCTTCCCTCGATGATACATTGAAGATCTAGCAAGTTCAGTACGGGCTTATCCGGAACAGGAACTTCCAGCTGGAGGAGGTGCTGAGGACTTCGGTGAGGGCCGCGGACTTAGCACCAATGTTGGAGGGCAAGTACTGGGATGACATCAACTTGTGCCGTTGGGTGATGAGGTTGCTACACCCACGGTTTGCCACGGCCGTGTTTAATCCTCGGAATGCCAATGCTACCTGCTTGGACGATTTGTATGGTCTCCCAGGAAGGGGCGGGTCTCTCAACCCTTCCAGGCCTGGACCATTAAGCCGTTTTGAAACTCCTGGGCAGCCGGGACCTTCTGAGGGCTGATTGTAGATTTGCTGAGTTGTAAAGTTGTATTTATATATTTTTTGTGTACATTGTATATCGTTCATTTAAAGTGTGAATAAAATTTACTTTTTTGTTGCAATCTTTCTCCAGATTGTCTTATGTGATTCTTTTTTTGGACTTAGACTCTTAGGAAGCCTTGCCGCTTTTGAGCCGAGTGTCCGAACTTCTAGACCGTCTTAGGCTGATGATGCTACCTCAGGGGTATTCGCATGCCAGCTGTTTAAGCCCCCTAAGTTTTAGTCCAACCCCTTGAGGATTGTTTGGCACTGCCAAGTTTTAGGTCTGACCTCTAGGCCGCTTGGCCTTGGCCGAGTTTTAATACGACCTCTTGGGCTGCTCGGTATGGAACCGAGTTTTAGTCCCGACCACTTGGGCCGCTAGGTATGGAACCTAGTTTTAGAGACAAGTGAAAGGAATCCTATCCACTTGACTTAGGGTAACCTAGGTCTTGACCTTGCATGGGATGAAATGCAAACATCTGAATGAAGTGCAATAGGTAAAACAGAAGGAACGAGAAGGAAAATTTATTATTATTATTATTTATTTATTCAAAAAGTGTGATACAAGCATTCTAAGTGATGCAACTACTATACCTATGTGCATGCCTGTATAATTACTGATAGTACTTTTTTGAGGTGGGCTGCATTCTAAGTTCGAGGGGCAAGCCTTCCCTCCTGGGTGCGTAGCTTGTATGCCCCATTCTGGAGGATGGTTGAGACCAAGAACGATCTCTCCAAATTTGGGGAGAGCTTATTCCGGCTGATGTTTTTACCGGACAAGCCTTCCCTCCTGGGTGCGTAGCTTGTATGCCCCATTCCGGAGGATGGTTGAGACCAAGAACGATCTCTCCAAATTTGGGGAGAGCTTATTCCGGCTGATGTTTTTACCGGTGGCTTCAATACTTCTCAGCACTAAATCTCCTATTTCGAATTGACATGCCTTCACTTTCTTATTGTAATACCGGACAACTTGCTACTGGTACGTCACCGTGCGCAGCCTTGCTGCGTCTCGGGTTACCTCAAGCAGGTCTAGGTTTTCCTGAAATTTCTGTACATTATTCGTCAGGTTGTAGCTCTCAACCCGAATGCTGGGTAGTCCGACTTCTACGGGTATTATCGCCTCTACCCCATAGTACAGGCTGAAGGGAGTTTCTCGTGTAGGATCCCTCAGAGTTGTCTTGTATGACCGTAGGATGAATAGCAGCTCATTGACCCATGATCCCCCAGCATGCTCCAACTTCGTCTTTAATCCGTGCACTATGGTGCAGTTCGTGACCTCCACTTGTCTGTTGTATTGCGGGTACACGACTGACGTATATACCAACCTTATCTTCAGATTGGTGTAGTATTTGGTAAACCTCTTCTCGGAGAATTGTGTCCCATTGTCAGTCACGATGTATTATGGAATCCCGAATCTACACACTATGCTTTGTTGGACGAAATTCGTGGCGTTCTGCTGCGTGATGCATGCTAGTGGCGTGGCCTTTACCCATTTGATGAAGTAGTCGATCCCTACTATCAAGAACTTCCTCTGCCCGGATGCTGTTGGCAGTGGCTTGAAAATGTCTAGCCCCCATTGTGAAAACGGTCAAGGTGATTGTAAGGCTTTGAGCTCCGAGTGTTGCCGGTGGGTGGGGTTGCCGTGGACTTGGCAATTTTCACATTTTCGCTCAAAGTCCATGTCGTCGTACCTCATGGTTGGCCAATAGAATCCCTGCCTCATGAGCTTGAATGCGAGATTCTTGCCCCCAACGCGGGATCCATAAATTCCAATATGCACTTCTTTGAGAGCGTAATCAGCCTCTTCAGGAGAGGCACCATAGATAGGGGCAGAGAAGCCTCGTCCATACAGCCGGCCGTTCATAGTGGTGTACTATCCTGCTGTCTTCTTCACCTTCTTGGCTTTATCCGCGTCCTTAGGCAATGCCACGTCGGTCAAGTACCTAAGGTATGGGGTTATCCAATTGTCAGCTTCTGAGATTTGCATCACGTCTGACTCTGGATCTTCTACACTGGGTCTTCCGAGGACCTCGGGCATTCCTCAGACATACTGCTCTAGGTCTCCTGAGGCTGTTGCTTAGCGACCTGGTCAGCTTTCTAGTTCTCCTCCCTCGGGACGTGGACAATTTCTACATTTTCAAAGGCTGTCATGAGTCCACGGATATTTGAGAGGTATTTAGATATTTGTGGGTTTTTGGCTTCAAAGTTTCCTCGCACTTGGTTGACGACTAACTTAGAGTCACTGTAGACAATTGAGTCATTCGTCGAGCACTCCTTTGCTAACTGAAGTCTGGCTAGCAGAGTTTCATATTTTATCTCTTATCCTTCAGGGGTTCTAAGCACAACGCCAACTCCACAACCATCATTTATCGACGAACCGTCCACATGCAAAGTCCAGGTAGCTAGGCCGTGTGATTCCCCAACATTACAAGTGTTCGAAGCCTCGAGAGTTGGGGTCGTGGTCTCGACGATAAAGCCCGCCAAGGTTTGGCCTTGTAAGGCTGGTCTCGGACGGAACTCTATATCAAGCTCTCCCAACTTGATAGCCCACTTAACTAACCGTCTCAACGTTTCTGATTTCTGTAGAATCGCTCTCAAGGACTGGTCGGTCAAGACGAACATTTCGTGTGCTTGGAAATATGGTCTCAATTTCCGAGTGGAAAACACGAGCGCCAGAGCGATCTTCGCGTGAGAGTACCACGTCTCTGTGTCAGCTAGGATCTTATTGATGTAGTACACAGGCTGTTGCTTGTCATGCTGCTGTCGGATCAAGGCTTAGCTTAAGGTAGTCTGGGACACCGCAAGGTATAGGAACAAGTCCTCTCCTGGCTGGGAAGAAGTTAAAAGAGGGGGATTCGAGAGGTACCCCTTCAGGCCTTGGAAGGCCTCACCGCAGTCGGTTGTCCACCGGAAGCCGTTCGTCTTCATGCCCTTAAAGCCTTAGAAAACGGCAACCGATTTGGCCAAGAAGCGGGACAGAACTGCCAGCCTTCCAGTGAGCTTTTGGACCTTATTAACAGTCCGAGGGCTCTTCGTATCAAGGTTGGCCTTGATTTTTTCCGGATTCGTTTCAATCTCTCGGTGTGATACAATGTAACCTAAGAACTTCTCAGATGTCATCCCGAATGTACATTTGGCTGGGTTGAGCTTCATTTGGTGCGTTCTTAGGATATTGAAGGTCTTGGACAGATCTCGGACGTGGTCTTTGGCCACTCTTCTTTTGACGAGCATGTCGTTCACGTAGATCTTCATGTTTCTTCCGATCTGGTCCTCGAACATTTTATTTACAAGCTGCTGGTAAATAGCGCCCGCATTCTTGAGGTCAAAGGGTATGACTTTATAACAGTATGTCTATTTGTTCGTCATCAATAAGATGTGCTCCTCGCATTCGGGGCTCATTTTTATTTGATTGTAACCCAAGTACGCGTCCATGAAGCTTAAAAATTCATGTCCGGACGTCGTGTCTACAAGTGAGTCTATCCTCGGTAGGGGGAAGCTATCTTTTGGGCACGCTTTGTTAACGTCCGTGAAATCCACGTACATCCTCCACTTCTCGTTATTCTTTTTTATCGTGACGACGTCGGAGAGCTAGTTTGGGTACTGTACCTCTCGGATGAACCCGGCGTCCAGGAGCTTCTTCACCCCTTCTCGGATGGCCACCAGCTTTTCCACCGAGTAGCTCCTCTTCTGTCAAACGGGCTTATGATCAAGATCTAGATCCAGTTTGTGGACTATTACTCCGGCCAGTATCCCTAGCATGTCACTCGGAGTCCGAGTGAATACGTCCGAGTTCTATTGTAGGAAACTGATGAGCTAGTCTCGGAAAGCTTGAGGCAGAGAGCTTCCTATCTAGACGGTCTTCTCTGGATCTCTAGGATCTAGAAGGACTGAGTCGATGGCTTTTTCAGACTCGGCCTGTTGCAATGTTGCTTCGTCGGGGAAGTCCGAATCTTCAATGGGTTGGGGAGGGGTGTTTGTGTGACTTGGGCAAGGTAGCATGTCTGTCCGGCCGCTTGATCCCCGAGGACTTTCCCAATCCCGTATGGTGTTGAAAACTTCATTTTTAGATGTGGAATCGAGGTGATGGCTCCGAAGGCGGATAGGCAAGGGCGTTCGATGATAGCGTTGTAGACAGAGGGCAAGTTTACCACCAAGAAGGAAAGGGTCTTGGATGATATCCTCGGATGGGTCCCTAGCATGACCTCAAGTTGTATGACTCCCTACATTGGTACTGGTTCGTTGTCCAGTCTATAGAGGGGTCCTTCGGTCGCCATCATCTAACTTCTTTTGAGCCCTAACTTAAAGAAACCATTGAGATAGAGAATGTTGCATGAGCTTCCAAGCATAGGGATGAAATACTTGTTTCATCTGGTAGTCTAAGTTACAGTTAGAAACGAGTGCAGTTACTACCAATGAGTTAGAATGGGGGATGCTACATGGGTCCCTAGACTCTACCATTAGCATCTTATTCTTTGTCGCTGGATCCTCTCGGGCGCTGCCTCTAGCCGGGCGGGTGGATATCATGTTGACCACCCTCGCGGCCACTTTGCTCCTCAGCTGGTCAGCCTCACCAGCTTCTGCTATTCCGGAGGATTGTCTGGGCTTTTGCAGGAAACGGTTGATGTGACCTCTTTTGATTAGCTCATCAATCTTCTTCTGTAGAGTCCTGCAGTCTTCGGTACCATGGCCATTGTTGGGTGGTAGTGATAGTATTTCGATTGGTCACCACTCTCGGGGTTCTTCAGTATCTTGGGCCACTTGAAGAATTTTTCGTCCTGAATTTGCATCAGAACGTTGGTACGCGAGTTGTTCAAAGGAGTCGAATTTAATAGCTTGTACTCTCTGCGAACGGTTTGCTCGGACTTCTGCTGCTTCTTGGGTGCCCGGGAGCCTTGATGGTCTTCGTTCTTCCTCTTTCCCTCCACCGTCCTCGGTGGGAGGTTCTCCGGCTGGGCGGGCCTCTTCGCGTCATTGGCTGCGATATATGCTCGTGCGACGACCTTGACCTCTGCAAAGTTCTGGGGACCTTTGTGGATGAAGTGCTTGAAAAAAGCTCATCTTTTCAGTGCGGATAAGAAAACGTTCAGCTTTATACCGTCCATTAGCTTTGAAATTTGCCAAGCCTCTGCGATGAATCGGCTCAAGAATCCCCTTAAGTTCTTTCTGGCTCATTGTTTTACTCGGGCTAAGTGCCAGGGTTGCTTCTCAATCCTTCTACTGGAAGCGAACTACGAGAGGAAACTACCTGCCAGCTCACTGAAAGATCAAATGGAATTAGTTATCAGACCGTAGAACCACATCCTTGCATCTCCATTGAGTGTCAACGGGAAGTACTGACACATCGCCATCTCATCCAAACCTTGGAGGTTTAGATGCTCACGGAAGTGGTCTAGATGGTCCATGGGATCAGCGCTTCCGCCGTACTAGTCAAGGTTCGGCATCTTGAATTTTGGGGGAAGCGGCCTCGTCCAAATCTCCATCGTGAACGGAGATTGACGCAGGTCCGCGGCCTCTCCTCCGTTGTTTCCGTCGAAAACTCGCTGGAAGACCATCTTCAGCTTTTCCTCCACATGGGGTGGAGTTGTTATTTTCCTCTCGTTGAGGTAATTCCTCAACTCGTAGGGGTCTTGAGCAGCTTGTGGCCTTGGCAGGCTCCTATCCCTTGGAGGAATCTTATTACGAAGAGGCATCTCCTGCATGGGGGGCTCCTGTAAAGATCGAGGGTTTCGTCTCTTTGGGCTCTCCTTCTGAACCCGATGACCTAGGCAACCTTGAAGGCACAACGGGACTTTGCTGCTCAAGACAACTTGCATCCTAGGGTCCTCGTGTTGGCTTACTTTTTTTGTGGGGTTCTTCTTCCCCTTGCCCTTTCTCTGAAACGTCGCGGTCTGGGAGGCCTTAGAGGGCGCCCCCTTTTGCTGCTCGTCATCTTCAAGCAGAGCATCTAGCCTGCCTTGGTGACATTGTCCATCTTCATAGCTATCGCTCGGATATAAGGGTTAGAATGTTCCTTTATCTTAGCGCCCGTAGCAGGTCCATTACCATTAGAGGCGGCCTCTCTCGCTGGGGCACTGGTTTGTCCTCTTGTATTTACCATTCTTTCAGTTTTCAGTTTCTCAAAAGATGTGTTAAGCTGACTTTTTGTCAGTTCCCACAGATGGCGCCAAATGTTGCGTTCTTGGATCGTAGTCGCGGTACGGACTCGGATCCGAAAGCTAACAGCACCAAAATAATTGTTGAAGTGTGGAGGAAGAGAGAGAGAGTGCGCATAAAGTTTTTACGTGGAAACCCTCCTGTGAATAAGAGGAAAAAACCACGGGACTCAGGGTCCAGGCAAGCTTTCATTATGCTGTCGAACTTGTACAAAGAAAAGAGAACACGTGGATCTCAAGGATATATAAGTGCTCTCTCAAATTACACTTGGTGGAGACTTGCTTCTTTTCTCTCTATATGTGCGTAAATGCAGGGTGGAGGATTCAGATGGTAGTCCATGAATGCTTATATAGTGGCCTAGATATTCTACGTGGAGCACCCACGTGGGCCTAGTGTGTACAGGTTGTCCTGCCTCCAAATCTGCAATATCCATTTTGCCGTGTTTGAGAGGTGACGTGCACGCAGATTGACTTTGTGAGACGTCACATCACGCGTGCACCAGAAGCCGTCATTCTCTGTGCAGGTTGCATGTTGCAGAGGTCGCCCGTGCTTTGGAAGAAGTCAACTCTGAGTTGGCGTCCTCGGTTGTATTGCGTTCTTTACTTGCGTTCATGCCGTCCGACTCCGCTCAGAGTCCTCATCCTTGGTAAAGGCCTTGGCCTTAGCCAAGTCTGCGGACTCTAGGTCCCAAGTATCCTCTTGCTTTGCAGGTCTTTGGCCTTCATTGGGGGTTTCCGTCATAGGCAAGTCCGCGTCCTTGAACGAGTCATTACCTTCTCTCAGGGTCTTTGGTCCGAGACTAGTCCTCGGGTTTTCGGCGCTATGTCCCTGAGCCCACAAAGCCAAATCAATCTCTCGGACAAATTTAGCTTTTTAGGCTTCTTGGGACGAGGGTTTAGGTTCTCAGGCTTCTAGGACCAACTTAACCTCTTGGACCAAATCAGTCATTTGGGTGCGTCCATGTTCTCGGGCCTCTTGAGCCAATCTGGCCTCTCGGACCAAACTGAGCTTCTTGGCCTTCTTTGAACTTGGATCTGTTTCATGGAAACAGGCCTCTTAACTAGGCCTTGGGTGTTTACTACCCATCACTCCCCGATTCACCTCCGCCTTTAGATTGGAATGCAAGCAAGAGCCTGTGTGGCTCTGCGTTTTTTGCTATTCTGGGTAAAATTGTAGCATAGGAATTGGTGAATTCCAAAGTCTTACCATCCATGTATAGTAATCTAAAATAATGTTAATTATTATACCATACTTAAGGGGGACCCATGGTGTAACGGTATGGTTGTTTTATTGTGACTTGGAGGTATGAGTTAAAACTATGGAGAAAACCTAATTGTAATGTAATGGTAAGGCTGCGAGGCTGCACACATAGTGACCCTCTCTAGACCCCGCAATGTAGGAGACTTGTGGACTGAGTCATCATTTTACTGTTCCTTACTAATGTAAAATCCTCAAAATTCTACATTCACAAGTGCTTTTTCCTAAAGGGAGTTTATAATTGAAATGAATTGAACAGCTGAAGCAAATGATGGGGATATAAGGCTTTGTTAAATATGATTAGGGCATGATAAGAGGAGTATGAGATGTTTCTTCTTCTTTTTTCAGTTGGAGGTCTCAATAAGATATTTATTTAACTTATTTTTATTTTGGGGGAATGCAAATTAACAACGTTAATTTGGATGGATAAGTCTGGTAATGAAAATTGTTTGTATACCAGTTTGACTTCTGATGGTGAAAATTGTCGGACTGTAAAGTGGCCATGGCCTTGATTATCATTTTGAATAGATAGTGATCCTTTGTCTTTTGATCATGCTTGTAATCTTATAAAGAAATTACACAGAGACACACCACGCTCCTATGATTAAACATTTTGTGGTGTTACTTTGCCCTGCCTTTTCATTTCCTTATTATTTTTGTTAATTTTCTATTAAAAATTTTGTGAGGTGAGAAGATTGTCTGACTCAAGCACAATGGCATCAGAATGGACATAGGACCTGACGTATATTTTGTTTGTGTAGTGTTTATCAGCTGAAATTACTCTATCTGTCTGCAATCTTCTAGGTTCAGAGTGAATTTCAGAGGGCATATGAGAAAGGGATCTCAAAATCAAAGTGAGTTCACTCATATGTTTTTCATCCCAACTCCAACCCTTGTTTAGAGGTTGCCCAAGCAGCCAGATAATCAGTGTCATGCCAATTTCAGATTTTGGGAGCCAACTTATGAGGACTGCCTTAGTTTGATTGCACAAGTTCCAGTTGTGGCTGCTTATGTCTACAGGAGGTCAGTGAGCTGTACTATTGTTCATTGTAGTTCTATTACCTACATATATAGTAGAATTAGCAATATGTATTTTATATAAAAGAAGTCTTAAAGGTCTTCTAGTTAAAGAATAGTACATACTACTCCACTGTCTCTTGTTTATTTATTTATTTATTTTGGTGTGAAATGAATGTGTTAGTTATAAAATGGTACAAACTCTTAGTAAACAGTATCTCATCTGTACTTCAATTTACTTCTTAATATGTAATCGGGGAAAAAGTTGAAGTGAGTTTATCTGCAATCTTGGCTGCACAACTACTTATTCCCATCAGTTTGGGAAAATGATGATGAGTTGATGACGTAGGGGTAAAATGGAACTGATTATTTACGATGGTTTATTGGAGAGAAAAGCAAGTTTTAAGTGTGAGATGTAGGTGTACTATTCAAAGTAAAGGTGTCAGGAGGCTTACCTGTTTAAGTCTTGGTCCTTAGAAGCCTAGTTCATAAATATCAGGAATGTGTATGGGATGAGTGAATCCACGGGTGGAGGTACTTTCCAATTGACAAAAAGGAGAAATATATTGGAGAATCTGTGAGCAATATATTGTCTAATAAGTTCATACATGCTGTAGGGCTTCTCTGAATTCCTCCCTTCTCCGCTTCCTTGGTCCTTATTGTTTCTGGGTCCCATATTTCAGTTGAATAAAAGGGCTTGCTGGAATTCTTTTTGAAATGATTTCTGATTTTATTTGGTAAAGGATGTACAAGAATGGACAAATCATACCAATGGATGATTCCCTTGATTATGGTGCAAACTTTGCGCACATGCTTGGTTTTGACAAGCCTGAAATGCTTGAGCTGATGAGGCTTTATGTCACAATTCACAGGTAAACATTGGTAAACTTTGCATATATTTAGTATCCTTGTCGATTACTTATGAGCTAAAACACCTCTATAATCTTTGCAGTGATCATGAAGGTGGAAATGTTAGTGCACATGCTGGCCATTTGGTAAGTATCTGAAAATTTGATTCAAAATTTATTCTTATGTTTTTTCAATGTGTCAATGTATTAGGTTTTCTTCTTTCTTTTTCTCTTTTTTGGGTTAGAACTCATTTTTATGTCCAATGTTACGCCTGGTATGGCTTTTCGTCTAATAAATGTCAATACACTGCAGGTTGCCAGTGCCTTATCAGACCCTTACCTTTCATTTGCAGCTGCATTAAATGGTTTAGCTGGCCCTCTCCATGGATTAGCTAATCAGGTGTTTCATATTCTCCGTTGACTTGCTTGTGATTTATAATTTCTTTTCATGGGAGAAAAGAGCGTAAGTTATGTAGTGTCAGTGTCACTGTTGGCTGTGCAGGCTATGTTGTAATATGGAAAAAAAATTGTTTAATTTAATTCCACAGAATCTGTTTTCTTTCAAAGAAAAGAACGTATAATAGACACATTGCTGTGTTTTTCCTTGTTTTGGTTGTGATTTGCTGCATCAGGCCAAGCCTTAGAGGGGTTGTGGTGCAGATGGGCTCCTTCAAAGACCTTACTGTAAGCAAGTTTGAAAACTGCTTTTGCATGGGTTTAAAAACCTTAAAATGACAGAAAGCTTTGGAAGACAAATAGGTAAAGTCTAGGTTTGATGGGAGACTGGAAGCATCGGAAGATTGAAGTGATTCTTAGTTCTTTATCCATGATGACTTTGATACTGCCAAAAAACCAACAAATCTAAAATCTTAAGTTGTTAGGTGAAAGCGCAAAATCTTAAGCTCTAATGCGCTTCCTCAAGCGAATTCCTTTTTGGGCTTGATGTGTGGGTTAAGCACTGGTCCACTTCATACCATGTGCTAGGAAATAATCTAAAGAAAATAGGGGTTTTAAGAATTGAACTTATGAACACTTGATCAGCAAGTCTCTCACTATGTCAAGAATGAAGAAACTAGTGAACCAAAAAGTTTAAGCTGTTAGGTGATAGTCCAAGAATAATTTTATACTCTAACGGTACGTTTGGTTGGTGGAATAGAATAATGTGGGAATAGAATAGTTATTACAGGGAATAAAATAGGGTGGGAATAAATGTGGAAATTGTTATTCCTATGTTTGGTTGTTGGAATAGAATAAGTTGGGAATTAATATTCTTTTGTTTGGTTTGTAGAATATGATGAGGAATAAGATGAGAATTTATGAAAATGACTATTTTACCCTTATATATTATTGTTGTATACCAAAGCTTGTCATCATTGATGTATACCAAAGGAGCACTGATTCATACTCAATGCCACCCAGTTGCCCACACATCACCCACACACACACACACACCCACACACACACACACCCAGTCGCCCACACATACACCCAGCACATACTCGCCTCTCACACACACACACCCAGTCCACACAAGCACATACTCCTCACAAAATTTTCATTCTATAAAAACAGAATAACGAAATATTTGGGGATAACAAAAATCTGAACTGTGTTTGTAGCCAGCGAAATTTGAGGATAACAGAAATTTGGGGATAACGAGAAATTCTCAACATTTTGAGAAAAATCGAACTGTCGAACGAGAAATTTTCTTATCTTCTGAACAATTTCAACTGGCTGAAGCTTGGAAGCAGTTGGAAGCAACGAACAGACAGCGACTGGTGGAAGTAGAAGGAGTTCGATCGAGAGTAGCCAGTGACCTCTTCTGGAGTTGCGAGAACGAAATCGCAGCGAGAGAGAGAGAGAGAGCGCAAGAGAGAAGCTGGATTGCAGAAGGAATAAAAAGAGAAGGAAGAGCGTGAGTGGCGTGCGCCCTGGAATTCTTATTCCAGGCATGAACGCCATTTCAATTCCCACCAAATTGGTGGGAATTGTTGTTTCTGTAAAACCGGGAATAACGATTCCCAGGGAATCGTTATTCCCGGTTTTAAAATCAACCAAACAAAGGAATTCCTATTCCCGTGGGAATAGGAATTCCATTCCTCCTTTATTCCGTGAACCAAACATGACGTAATGGAAACAAAGAGGGATTTTAGATCTTACAAAATGAAAACTGGTAATGTTTGTGAAAAAGTTCCATAGGAATTTTAAATTAATGTGAAGATGGGAATAAGGAAGCTCTCTTCATGGAGAACAGCTTTTTCTCTAAGTTCATTTGAAGTTGCATATGTTGCATTTGTCATCGTGATTGTGTTTGTGGATCCTAGTTCCTTGTCTAGCATAGATCTATATTTCTGTTAGCCCAAACCTCCAGGAAACCAAGCAATTATGGCCCTTTAGCCAATCCAGTCCTGAGAAAGTGCTATGCTTGTTTCCATGGGACGAGCTTGTGACCCTTATGAAGTGACTACTGACTTTATCACGTTTTTCCATTGTTATGGGATATCACCGGCTCCTACTCCTCAAACTATTTGCAGGCTTAACAGTCCTCGCATGGTGGTGTGGATTTTCTGTTTGTTTTTGTCGTGTTGTTTTTCTCTTTTTGTTTTGGGGGGTGGGGGTGGGGGTGGGTTGGTCAATAAACCTACCTGTTATCTTTCTTTGTGCTGTCACCACCCACTTCAACAAGGATGCATTGTAGCTTATAGCATTGCCCAGATATCATGAAGGGAAAAGCTCGGATACTGATAGTAGTGGCCTATTTCTAAGCTATTTGGCAATGAAACCTTTTGGTCCTTTCACCAATTCCAGGTGAAAATGGTGAAGTGCTTCTTTCCAAGGGATGATTTTTGAATGCCAGTACCCTAAACTCGAACCTCTCATGCTTCCAATGTGGGATGGGATATCAGAATTGGTGACACCTAAGGTCTGACAAGCTGGTGGAAGGCTGCAGTACAAAGGACGCTGGTGGTAGTGTGATTCGCCTATAAATATAATCCTTTCGGACCCACTTTGGGAGGATCTACAGCCAAGTGGGCATGGTAGAGATTTTTGTGGGATAGTTTTGTTCCTCAATCCCACATCAGGAATTTGAAGCTTGAGATCAGCTTGCTGCCTCAAAAGGACCAATAATCCCTTTGCAACAGGTTTCACTTCAGTGGGCCTGAGTAGGCGGAAGAACCCAAAATGCTTGATTGCCAAGATGTTTTGACATGAGTTTTAATTGCAACACACCATTATTGACTTCTATCCGATGAATAGTTCTTATGACCACCTTTTTTGGGTGAAATCAAGAGGTTGGAATGTGAATGGAGCCTTTAATTCCCAAATAATAATCCTTGGGTACTAATGAATGGAATTGAGAGGCGCTCTGGAGTTTTTATCCTTGTTTCAGAACCAAGGTGGGTGTGGTTATGAACTAGAATGGTTGTTGAGGGAGTAAAAACAATGTGGATAAGGAATTGAACAGATTTGACAGACAATGTCATTTGTAACATCCCTCCTTATTTAAAAACCTCAAAACATGCCTCTCCTGATTCCCATCTCAGAAACCCACTTGAACGACCCTCATCAAGCTTCATGGAGAAGGTTCCTGGTTCAGCAATGACTTCCACTGGCAAGTATTACTGGTGATCCATTGAGTGCATGCTTTTCTCTCCATCTCTCAGCCGCTCCCCCCTTTTTCTAGCAAGGCTTATTTGGCCTATCATTCTCAATCCTTCCTTCTTGATTCTAGGGACTATCCCTGAATTTTTGTTCCTTGATTCTAGCAGCTTTCATGGGTGAAATTCAATGTCTGCTTCTACAGTAATGGTTTTTCTGATAATTCTGATCAACATAAATCATTATCATTCTTGTGACAGTCAGCATAGCATTCTGCTCCTCTTATCTTTCCACCAGTCACTCCCTATAGTTCTTATTATTGGTTTTATTTGGGTGCAATTAACAGCAGCACTTAAAGTGATTCTGATCATTGGTTTAGCAGTGTCTTAATGTGAATCAGGATTTCTGCAATGCTGAGCTTCTAATGATGGGTGGGATTTTTAGAGGGTAATGGACTTCCTTTTTATTTTGTGTCCCGTCCTCTTTCTCTTACAAAAGAAAAATAAAGAAATTAAAAAGAGAAAGCAAATAGTGTTCTAGATGGTTTATTCTTATATTCATATTTTGTTTTATCTTATTATGGAATGGAAAAACAGTTAATTGTGTGTGTGTGTGTATGTAAGAACAACCATAAGCGCTTGCAAGTAACTGTGTATGATTTTTACTGTTGCATTTGGATTCTGATTATCCTCTTTGGTCTCTTCCACTTGTTCTGAGTGCAGGAAGTTCTGCTGTGGATCAAATCTGTTGTTGATGAATGTGGAGAAAACATCACGACTGAACAATTAAGGGATTATGTCTGGAAAACGTTAAACAGTGGCAAGGTAGGTTCTGTTATCTTGCACTTGGTGGCAAGGTTAATTGGCAAAGGCATCTAATTCTCAACCCTTTTTTACTACTAGTAGTGAATCAATATGATAACTACATACATTGCATACTCAGAAATCCGATGTAGAACTGTGTATGTCATAACATCGTACTTTGATATCTTGTGGACTGATGATAAGAAGAGGATCTTTGCATGTTATCATCAGGCTGAAGAGTTCATCAACTGAACGTATTCAGTTTTTTTTTCCCCCCAAAAAGAAAATTATAAAAATTTAAGTTGGGTATTTGTTTTTCAATCTTTAGAACTTTTGCTAAATAAGAGTAAACTTAGCTTGCCACCCTGAACTATTTCACATATTTTGGAGATTGTAGTAAAGTGACAAGAAGACTAATTCTTCATTGTGAAGTGTAATTCATGCTTATTTAGTTATGATTACTATATATATATATTTGAACTCTATATGAATGAGTGTGGCCCATGGCACAACTTCCCATGTTTTGAGATATGTAGAGGGCGAAATTTATGCGACTTTATTCTACATTAAGGGAGGCTATTTCCCTGATTTGTAGTTGTGACCTTCAACTCATAATAGAATAACCTTACCATTGAGTCAATATTAATTCTCATTTTACAAAATTTGAAAGATGTAATGATAAAGCTGAATCTGGCTAGCTATGACTTATATCCCGTACACTTACCCAAAAAACAAAAAACAAAAAAAAGACTTATATCCCATATCTGGACTATAAATTAATCTGCTTACACCCGAGCTCTCTGCTTCATTAGGCTTTCCTTGTCAATATCTTCTAGGTCAGAGACTTGCCTTTTCTTTTTTTAAAAAGTTTCTTTGCAACCTTCGTAATGATTTTAAGGCACTCTTTAAGGATCTCTCTTTTTCATGATATGCTCTTCTGTACTTGTCAAAGTTAATTTTCTTGGGAAATGACTTATTTTTGTTTCCCTTTGCTCCACAAGCCAGATTTGGTCTTATAATATATAAGTAACTCATTTAATAACCTTTATGATCTTAAAGTGTGCAGTTCTCTCCAGCATCTTACCCTATGCTTTCTTTGGGATTGCAGGTTGTCCCTGGTTTTGGTCATGGAGTATTACGCAAGACAGATCCAAGATACACATGCCAGCGAGAATTTGCATTGAAGCACTTACCTGATGATCCACTATTTCAATTGGTATTGACTTGAGCTCTAGTTGCAGGAAGACAACTTGACACTTTATTCAGATTGAAATAGTTAATCTCTTCAGTAAGCTATAGGCAGTTCTACATGGTTAGTAGTGGGGTCATTTGAACCCACTAACCCGAAAACATTTTCTGCAACTCGTAAGTAGATAACAGAAGGACATTCAGGGTGGTTTGTTACTTTCAACAAACAAATAATACAACATTTAGAAGAAGTGATTTTATAGAAGTTTAGAAGCAAAAGGGGAGAGGTAGGCTTATAAAAACTTGCATTATATAATAGAAACATATTTTACGATCATTCAACTCTCTGAGGATGTTGTCTTTGGACTGAGTGGAATGTCGATAAATGATGCATAGCTGAACCCATGTGGCGAGACCTAAGGCATTGCTGTCATTGTGTAAGATAGTTTTTGAGTTCATTTACATTAAGTAAGAATGTTTTATCTCCTGAAGGACTCCACCTGGCTTTCAGTTTGTTAAGGAGATTTTTTGGCTTTTTTCATTTCCCTCCCAATTGTTAAATGTATCATTTGGCTACCATCACCAAATGTAATTATTTTTTGTTTTGTGAATTTTATTGTGTTCAATTTCAGGATGAATTGATATATTTATGTGCTTGAAGTCAGGAAGCCTAATTTTGAATTGGGTTGTAAAATTGGTTTCAAACTGGAAGTGGGATGAAAAAAATTAAATAGAATATTGCAAAAGAGTGTGAGATGATATTTGTAAGTTACTGAAATTCATCAATACCTATCCAATTTTGAGGAATAAAATATGACTTCTTCCAATTGGATGAATGATTATGCGGTGTCTTACACGGGAAGGATATTATTCATTTGTCATTTGAGCGTAATCATTTTTTTTCCTTGAATTTTTTTTTTCCTTTTCCTTTGTTGTCCACTGATCCCACTAGGATAAATTCTTTGATCTGCCACTGCAGCCAGCTAACGTAGGTGCTAATAATGCAGGTCTCCAAGCTTTATGAAGTTGTGCCTCCTATTCTTACAGAGCTTGGCAAGGTATCTTTAGTATTTTATGAGAAATCAATTCAAAGTGTATTTGATTGTCTTGAAGACCTTAGAAAAGCTATGTCATCCATTGGTTAAGCAATATGGCTGATGGATTCTTGTTTCATAATGTCTTTAACAAATTAGTAGATAAACGTTGTTCTTTATGTAATGATAGCAATATACTCTGATTAGAAAATTGACTTAAAAGAAAGTCATGACAGAGATTAAATTTTATGTTTGTTAGAATATATTTCAGTTGCAATATGATGTCCAAATTTGATAAGTTTTGCTGATTGTTCACTACAAGTCTAATAAAATTAGACACACAGGACTGTGCGGCATGCTGTGGATGAAACCTTACTTCCCAATTTGATTAGATGAGCTAGTTGTCCACTGTTTATTTTTTTTCTTTTAAAGCACTTAACAGCACTGGAGTGCAATGATAAACTGCTCCTTGGGCTAAAATAAAACTCAATAACTGCTCTTCAGCTTAGCTTACTGTTGACACTAATGAAAATGAATAGAATTTCCTACTTACGTACTTACATACCTTCTTTTCAGGCAGGTTGGATAACATTCTATGGTGATTTCACTTTTCTTAAACAAGATAGGGCAAGGCTGTCCGTGATTGTAGCGTCCAGGGTGGGCTGTGCCAATTTAATGGAATTATAAATTCATTAGAGTGATTATAGTGTTGGCACAATACATTAGGAAGTGCACACAAAAGGGGAAGAAACACTAACAAAGTCCAACGTAAACCTAAAATCTACAAGAAAGTTTAAAAAAATTTTGAAAAAAAAGTCAATTAAAAAAAGCCAAATGAATCTCCTCTACTCTTTTCCCACTCCTGGCCAATTGGAAACCTGAGAATCCTCCACTCTCCTACTTTTAGTATCTATGAATACAAAATGAAAGCAAGAATAAAGAAGCCTGTCTTGACCGGTGAATGGAAACTTATTTTGAAACAAAACTGCATAAAATGAGAGAAAACCTCATAGCCTCACCCTCTTGTCCCTAGAAGATGAGCTGACAATTATTGAAATTAATGATTTCATGCAAACACTACATCCATGAGGAATTACTTCACTCTCCAACTGTCCATGACATAGAAAAGTAGGCCTTGCTCTCTGAACTCATATGCCACCAGAGCCTCCAACTGAGTTTTAAAAACTGAAAGTCACCCACATTCAGGTCTGCATAATTTACAACCTGACATTGAAGAATCTCTGTTGACAAGCCCTATTTGAAGTCAAAGGGTCTAGCACTACTGCTAAAATATCCTCTGAAGCCAGACAAAAAGAAAGAGAACTTTTCAGTCATTGGCAGATAAAAGTACAACTGCCGTTGAAAAACCGACACTGAAGACCCATAAGCTGTCACCTTAAAACAGAGGGAGAGAGGAATGGGATGAAGCCCAAAAGGTAAAATATTGTTTAAAGATTAAAATAAATTTGGTAAAAAACATAGCAAGGGATAATTGAAATACTTTCTGCTGGCTTTCTTTCAAATCTGTTNTAAAAAAATAATGGAAAGAAAATATGCCCTTTTATAGGTATCTCGGAGACTATTAATCTAGGAAGAAATATGAGATAATATGATAACAAATCCGATAAAAATAGACTAATTGATCAAATCTCTGACATGAAGTTAACTCCAACATTGATCTTCAAGAAGTTTTGTTCAGCCAAGGAAATTTTCTTGTATTAGGCTGTAATCTCTTTCTCCGGTTGATATAGAATAGAGGCTAGAAAACTTTTACCTCTGAGAATGATGCGACAATACGGCCATTCTGGCCGGTGGAGGGGCCGGCGATGGAAGTAGAGGAACCGGGGATCGAGGTAGAGGAGCTGGGAGGAACTTGCTGCCTGTGCAGCGACTGATTTCTTACTTATATAGAATTAGTTATTCCTACTTATCTGATAATAAATATATTCCCAATTGTTATTTTTTTCGGCGATGGAAGTAGAGGAACCGGGGATCGAGGTAGAGGAGCTGGGAGGAACTTGCTGCCTGTGCACCGACTGACATCTTACTTATATAGAATTAGTTATTCCTACTTATCTGATAATAAATATATTCCCAATTGTTAGTTTTTTGCCAAACAATGTAATGGAAGTAAGATGGGACCGAACCAAACATGCCCAGTAGGTCCACCGGACCATCTACAACGGAAATCACACCAATCAATTTCGTACGATAAGACGACGAGTCTCTTACAATTATTTCTCAAATATGGTTTCTTGTTTCTTCCTATTTCGTTTGATCCCGAGCACAGTTATCATATGTTCCATGTCTTGTATTGAATGTATTGTTTCGGCAATGGTTGCAGGTTAAGAACCCGTGGCCTAACGTCGATGCCCACAGTGGAGTACTGCTAAACCACTACGGCTTAACCGAAGCAAGGTCGTTTCTTCATCCTTGAACTTCTGATTTTAATCCATTGATCTGCTCTTCTAGCACGAAGACAACGTATTGAACGGTTGATATATATCGACAGATATTTTACCGTTCTTTTCGGAGTATCGAGGAGCATCGGCATTTGCTCTCAGGTTCCTCTTTAATTCTTATATTTTTATCGAACTATTTGCTCGGGCTTTTTGTAGTTTTTTTTGTATAAATATATATATTTTTTATTTCAGCTGATATGGGACCGAGCTCTCGGGTTGCCATTGGAGAGGCCGAAGAGCGTTACTATGGATTGGCTCGAGAAGTACTGCACAAAGTCAACTTAGACGCGAACCGCGACGCCGATCGCAGCTGCAGGAAATTCATTGTGGGCCCGAGAAAATAATCTCTTTTGGCATAAAAATAAGTATTTTCATCTCTTTACATTCTGTTTATAACACAAATAAATATCATAGTCTATGAAAATATGCAGTGAAATATACACATTGTTGTTAACGTCGCACGTGGTCTGACCATTGGCACGTGATGCATTGCTTGCAGGAAAGAGAGGTTTCACATTTTTGGCATGCACAATAAACTGGTACGATTTTCGTCGGAGGATTCCTTAATTTTAATTTTAATTTTAATTTTTTTGTGGGCGTGTGTTTGTCGCACGTGCGAGAAAGATTGCCAATTTGAGTGGTTTTTCTGAGTTACCCTCACGATGCTTGCTTACCAAATCCTTAGAACTGATATTTCAAGAAAATAAAATGGGAATAAATTATTAATTATTAATTATTAAGATGAGAGCATGATCACATATGAATG